>VYZR01014744.1:11152-23248 GCA_013400675.1 Oxylabes madagascariensis
TTTCCTGATCTTTGATTGCTAGGAAATGCTCAGTGAAAATTTAGGCTGCAGGACCTTGTGCCTTTTCTGAAGGGTGACACGTACAGACCAGTTGTTGTAACAGGTCTAAAAGAAAGATGTGCCAAAATACCCGAATGTTGGTCTTGGCCTTGCTTCTCCTCTTCTGAATGGCTTGTCCCATGCAGGAAACATAACACATAGAGATGTTGCAATATTAACTCCTCTTATTCAATTACAGAATGCAATATTTTGGAGGGGGCGGGGGACCAAAAAAAATTAATGCGATTTGAAGCAACTGGTTATTTCAGATAAAGCAACTTTGATTCCAACATAGCTTTGTAATACAGGAATCATGGGGATGTGTTCTGGTTAGCTCCATTGCTTGCTGAGACCAAGGAGCCTTTCTTGGGCTGTGATTTCACAAACTGCTCTCCAGACCTGACCAACTGCTGTCAATTAAGGCAGAATTGCTCTTATTTTTCCTTCTCTGAGCTGTGTGGTTCTTTTCTTCCCTCTGCCAGATGAGCTATTCACTCTGGATTCTGCTGTGAGCTATCTAAACTCACTAACCAAGCTGAAAAAGATCATATTACTAAGTTAGGGAGGTGAAGTGGCTAAACCAGGAGGAGGTTCCAGCAGATTTTCAGAGCTGGCACAAGACAAGCTGTAATGTGCTCTGGAATTAAGGGAGGGAGAAGAGATCAGGACCTCTCTCCATTCCTGGCAGAAGTGAGCTCTTAAATGAGATTGCCTCAGGTACAAAACTGCATCCTTGGACAGGTGCCATCCAGGCTTTTGGCTGTGTCTAATTTGAGGTCTTGCAATAACATAGCCAAGGTGTGAGAGGGCTGTAAATGGTTAACTGCTGTACCCTGCAGACCTAAACGCTGCCATGACAGAGGTGGAGCTGCTGCAGACACCTGGCATGGGCAGGCAGCATTTCCTATTTGGAAGGGAGAAGTTCTGGAGTCTGGCATTTCGATTTGGTAGGTTGTTTTTGTTTTATTTTTTAACTTTAGAACACAAAGTTCTACAAAGGGAGTGGTAAGTCCACCTTCGTTACTGATACAATGTGGATTAAAACTGATCACAGTGGCAATGCAAGCGTCATGTAGGTATGTCACTTTATGCAGATGTTACTCCTAACCTGAATGCTTAGACTACCTTAAAAACAGCTCTCCATCAGTAGCTGCCTTAGAAAGACCTGTTGAATTGCTGTTGATGTTCTGGAGTGATAAGTAAGGAAGTAATAGATAAGGTGCTAATTTGCAGTTTGGGAAGTTCACATCTTGTCTGCGATGGAATCTTTGTTGGACACAGACTTACTGGAACCTATAGAAATACTTAGTACCCGTGGGCGTTGTCACAGAAGTGGACTTAGGTGCTGCCTGGCAGATTTGTGCCCACAAAACTGTGGATGCACAAAAAAGGTATGTTTACACTAAAAGTGTGGTACTTTAGCAGGGGAGACAAGGAGGGAATAACAAGTGGTGTATGTACTAATCTCTATGTTCCTCAGAGTTATTGAGTATGTACTCTCTTGGATACTGCCACAAAGGAGAGGAACGGGCAAAATTCTACCTGGTTTGAATTGAAGTTGTTATTTTGACTTTATTTAAACCTCTCTAGATGTTTTATTTGGACTACTGAAACCAGAATCTGACCCAAGTTGGATACAATGAAAACACACAACAATTTAGATCAAAAAAGATCTGTTACAGCAGAGGTGGATCTGATGAAGAATGCAAGTTTTCCTGGAAAAGGGAAGGCTGTGATTGGACTGGGAAAGTAGAAGTGCTAACTGAGATGGGTTTTTTTTGATGTTTGACTGCTGTGTATTGTTGTCTGATGACTCACAGTAGTAGTAACAGTAGCAGCTGTCTTCTGGGTTCAGTGTCCTAGAGAAGCCCTGACATCTGTTCGTACGCGCAGGTACGGGATCTCCAGATGCTTACAGACTCTATAAGTTCTGCATAGAGTATTAGTTATAAAAATTAAATGAAATTCTAATTTGACTCCTTTTCCAGAATGTAGAGGTGAGAGTGTTAATAGTTTTATTACTGTTTGGATTAGGGAAATATTTAAATTCCTGCCTGCAAGAATTTTTAAGGAGATTTAAATGCCTGAAGATGAGGTCTATGTCTCACCAGGGACTGTATAAACAAATAGTTGAAGACAGTGGCCTTGCAGCAGAAGACTTCTTATTATGTGTGGGTTAAAACCCCCTTTCATCTGTCCAGAGATGGATTTGACTCCTAGGAATTTATCAGGCTTTATGGGACTTCCAACCATAACTGGGCGGGATACAGACACCTTGTTAGGCACAGAAATGTTCCTTGCTGTGCTCTACCTGCATGAAACTCTCCCATGAGAGCACTCAAGGGAGAAAAAGCTGTTTCACGGGGAGAGAGATCCCCTCCTCTAGACACCACTCAGCTAGATGGAGATGGGTTGTTTCAGACCTCGTCTCCCATGCGCTGCTGTTTTTCCTCTTCCCTCAAACTGCAGGCCAGCGCACACTTGCAGTGCCGTGCCTGCTTCGGTCTCTGCCCAGCCCAGGGTTACATACTTCCGTTAGGTGTGCTGCTGCTCCTGCAGTGCCAGGAATGCTGGAGGACTGCCAGCTGCTGTTGGTAAACACAGGCTGCAGGTTGACATAATTGCTTTCTTCCTGGAGTTTCAGAAATTACATACAAAAGCAAACAAAGTGAAGGAAAGCGTTCTGCTTTAAGTGCATTTCGTATCAGATGATATTTATTCTTTTTTTATGCTCCTTTGAATGTAGTACAGTCTGTACCTGTTGTCTGTAATAGAGGAGAGAGTCACCTACTTGGAAATGTCCTGAGAGTTATATTGGCCTTAATTATTTATAAGCTTTTCTTCACTTCTGGCCTTCAAATAAATTTAAGAAAGCGATGGAGTGCCCAGTGACTGAAGCAGTGTCCTCCACCTCACAAAGCAGCTTCTGCTGTATGGCCTGTTCCTCATGAAACACCAAGCAGCTCAGCTTCCCTTGATCCCTTCAGTCTGTCTTTTAAAAGTACTAACAAAAAAAAAAAAATCTTGCCATCCCCAGCTGACTTCGGGAGAACTAAGGAAGAATATTTTGTATTTCTGGCTTCTTTTGGTTTTAGGTTTGGAAAACATGTAAAATATTACTTCATTTGCTTTTTGTGTAGTAGTGGTTTGACCTGTTTTCACTGTAATGTCTCATAAAAAAACCCAAAACAACAACAAGAAAATTACTGGTTTGGAAAAGCAAAAATTTTTATCTGCATCAGGTGATTTAAATTCATAGGGAAAGTTTCTATTCTATGCAGAAACAAAGGAAGTTTTCTTAAAAATCAGAAGCAATTCTATGCTGTGCATCACAGTGTGAATCTGATCTAGTTCTTCATGCAGGACTGGCCACTGAAGAAGGGTAGTTGTTAATGTCACTAATAGGTAGCACTAATGGATTAGCCTTTTTCTCCCTAAACCATTATAACTCTGTCGTCTTGAAGATGTTTGTTTGGTCCCAAGCATTGTACTTGCAAAATATTCTTGTTTGTATGAGTTATGCCTTTTTTTTTTTTCCTACCTTTTGGTATATGAACAGCAGTATTCTATGACTGAACAGTGTGGGAATGGTACCTCTTGAAACCCCTTCTATACAGAGAAGGATTTTTTGCAAGAATGATCAAGGACTCCTTCTCTGCCCCCTTGCAAGATGCAGTGGTGCTGTGGAGGAATCAAATACTGTCGGAGAGATCCATACCTCTGTGTCTGCTGCCTTTGCACAGACAGTGTGCTGGTGAGGCTTGCAGGCAAATAGAGATGTTTTTCTTCACTCACATGAAGAGAAAGAGGTAAGAGTGTCTTGAGCTGAGACATATATGGAGACATATATGGTTTTCTTTAAGCTGTTTGCTAGTGAAGGCTCTTAGGAGAACTTGTGTTGTGCTTGACATGAGATTGCGGATTAAAGGTTTAGTTTTATTCTGTTGTATTTCAGTTTCAAAATTGAAATTTGTTTTCATTCTTTATTCTGTTTTCCCGTTTTTGGTCTTCCCCATTCCACAGTCATTGACTTTATCCATATGGCTTTTTCAAGTAAACACCACTAAAAGTCTGATTCTAATGTCTGATAGCAAAGGAACTGTCTTGTTCAGCTTTTTCTTGTTCCAATGAAGTAAGAGAATATCAAATTTTACCAAGAATCCACAAAGATATTGTATCTCTTCATCCTCATATTCATGAAACTGCATTTAGGATACTTCTGGTTTTTTTAGTAGCTGTTTTCTTAGAAACGGTTGAAGGACTTTAAGATTTTGTGTGTGTTTTGTAGGCCTACAGAGTATGTACTTTAAACATAAGGAATTTCCACTTAGCAGAATGTTTAAATTCCAAAGCTTATGCTCTAACTAAGAACCTTGTTTAAGTTAGCAAACTTCTTAGAATGAGCTTAATTTGCAAAGAGCTATTGATAAACAGAAAAGAAAAAAACAAAAAGTACCCAAAGGAGTCTAGTGTAATTTCTCTTCAGAAAAATAAATTCTTAATAGAAAATGTCAGTTTAAAAGATGTTGTATCTCCCTTTCTCACCTGAAATACTCTCAATAGAAATCCTTTGTTAACATTAGAACAAGTTCATGGTCATCTGGTAAGCTGTTTATAGGCTTGCATTAGTTTCACTGGTTTGGTTTTGTTTTAAGTGGAAGTGAGAGTTTGAGGAGGGGAGTGTTGTGAATGCCTGCACAGTTGGGATGACTTTGTTAGGGACATTGCTTCTCCCAGGCAACCTTTAATAGGGAAAGAAGATCCTGTAATGGAATAATCCTTCATTTGGAAGACCAAAACACTTCTGTCTCTCAATAGCATCCTTTTTTTCAGTCATCTACAAAAAAGGCATGAGTAAAAATGAATGCTCCTGATGCTTTTAAGATAATGCAAACATTGAAGAACCTAGTTTACCTAGTTTGCCTGGTCTTTGAGATCTTACTAAGTAACCTTAACAGAAAACCCAGTGAGAAGTTGGTTAGACATGCAGAATATGTGTAAACAGAAAACTCTGACACCTGCATTGATTTGAGAATTAATAGTTTTTACAAGCTGGGCCAATCTGATCTGGTTTTAAGTGTTTCTAGCCTTGCCATCCCATTTAATTCTTTAACTGAAAACTAGTTTAAATGTGACCTTTCATGTCACTGGGCATTCATATATATATATATATTTAAGTTAAATGAAAAAGTAACCCAGTCAGTATTACACAAAGTGCATTCATTAACCCATTTGTACATCTGTACCTTGAGAAAACAGTGCCAGCTGATTGCCCTCGGCAGAATTAAGGGAAAACTCCTGTTCCTTTTCTGCTTTTGGAAAGTGGGAGGAAATACTGGCCTTGTTTACCTGAGTGTATGATACAGCTTTGAGCAATTCATGTCCAATCCGTGTTGACATTTCTGGTATACAGGAGGTGATGGGTTCATTCCAGAACAGTGTGTTTGCACACACACCTTCTGGGATGGCTTGTCCAGCTGTAGCTGTACCTGGACAGCAAGGCCAAACACTTGGGGATTTTTAACTAACATTGATTTTATCCTTAGGCTACTGCTATTTGTACAATTACTGTACAGAGAATGGCTCATGCTCTGCAAGGAAATGTGTGCAACTAACAGTAATGAAAGATAAAAGTCTTTTTTGAAACTGAATTGGCTAGCTGAAACTCTGCTTGTATCCAACTTAAAATAATCTGCAAAGCCAGAGACTGAACAAAAATGCTGTTCTTGATAAGATGTAGTCCTCCACACCCTTCCCTCTCTGTAATTTCCTTTCATTCTTCCCGCTTTTCAGATTCAGGCAGTAGTTTCAGATAGGTTGGTCAGCAAGGTAGTTGGCGAGTAGGTGGCCATGGGTTAAAGCAGTAGCCTGTCCTGCATGGTTTCGTACGAGCTGTGCAGCCATTCTCCTGAGCAGTGTTGGACAAGCTGGTGAATGTTTGTTTCAATTCCTTTTCTATAAGTCTTGGGTAACACGTCCCTGCCTCATCAGATTGTTGTGAGGATGTGTTCATATGTCTTTGATGGCTTCTGATGTTAGAGCGATGCAAAGTATAACAGCTCTCTCGTGCAATTATGTGAAAATAATACATTATGTCTGTACCCATGAAAGCTAAAAATGGGAGACTAAACCACAGCATCTAATTTGATAGGTTTGTTTGCATTTCAATCAAGTAGAAGTGTTCCTTCTCAGTCTCTAGGCTTTTCTCTGGTAGACTATTAAGCTAGTCACACACCTAACCAGTGGCTTTCTGTTTGTATGGGGTTTTTTTGGTTTGTTTTGCTTGTGTTGCTCCAACTCTTTAACAAATGTCAAGTTATACTGGCTTTGGAAAATACATTTCATGTAAAAATGTGATAGTTATTTTTCTAGTGTAATGATAACCACTGTAGTCAATTGGGCAGCTTTTAATAACTTCCATAGCAATTAAATTCAGTAAAAAGTGAAAATAACTGATTCATGCAGTTCTGTGCCAAGGCATACGTGTGGGCAATGTACTATCTGTTAGAAATGTCACACTCAGCTGATGCATTCAAATGATGCATACTCTGCTGGCAGTGCCTCTCCTTGCTTCTCCTAACAAGTAAGGAAATGGGATCTAATTTTTCATTTGCAGTTCTATTGGTTAAGAGAAATGGACTCTTAAATGGCGCCATTAGTGTTCCTCTATTTTTTGCTCCAGAATATTCAAACCAAACGAGGAAGACCTGGTAGCAAGTAATTTGGTGTTTGCTTCATTCCTCTCAGCACGTGGAAAGTGGCATTTTAGAGCTGGTTATGTCAGTTCAAATGCTTTGTTTTAGTTTAGCTTGAACCTGCTCTTAACTAAACTTTTTTGGTTTCGCTTTAAAAGAAGTGGTTCTTTCAGGTGAGGATCATAACTTCTTAAATGTCATTACTTCTGTATCTCTAGTTCTTCTGTCTACTTTGTGATTTGGTTCAGCAGTTGCTTCTGTCATGATAAATTTTAGGAGTACTAGTTAGAAACAACATCTAGAATATGTGTTCTCTTCCTCCCACTCGGTGTTGCCCTGGTCTCTGGCAGCCGCGTTGCTGCCATTACTCATTCCCCACAGAAGGGCGAATTGCGGAATTGCTTTGGAGCTGGAAGCCAACAAAATGCGAGGGATTGCCTCGGAGGAGGCTCCTCTGAAATGGCTCGGATGCTTCTTGCTTTTCACATGCATATTTTAGGTTTGATTTTTTTCGGAGGTGCTGAGTGCCTGCATTTCCTGCGGACTGCAGCCAGCCTTTCTTCTTTCAGGATCGCACCTCTTTTCAATGCCTCTATTCCTTAGCTTCTTAAACTAGTTTTCAAACCTGGCCCGAGGGCATGAAAACTCGGAGATTATGTTATAGACCCCTGTGGTGGGGGTAATGGTGGGAGAGTTAGCACCTCTGGATGAGTGCCCTGTAGAGTTGCTGTTCGTACTGAGCCTCTCAAAGAACGGCTTTGCAATTAAATCCGTGTTTTAAATTCAGCGCCAAAACAGTATTTTGGAAGATTTGTCGTATAAGGTATTCATTTGGAATATGTAGTAGGTGCCTGGCAATCCTGTGTGTGGAGGTGTTTATTTTATGGTTTTAAATGTGACTCTTGAACTTTTTTCTTTCCCACTGAGCTTCAGGAGCATCTTGTTTCACACTTCAGTCTACTTACTCGCGTGTATTTTGCAGGAATCCCTTGGAGCTTGCCCCAGGAATGGACAGCCACCTCCATTTCTGGAGGAGAGTAGTGCCAGCCGAAGGAGCCTTGGAGGCGAGTCGACAAGCGTGCTGATAGCCGCGGGAAGAGCCCGGGGAAGGGGCGACCCTGCCGGCCTCCAGCCATGCCTTTCGGGCTGAAACTGCGGCGGACCAGGCGCTACAACGTCCTGAGCAAGAACTGCTTTGTGACCAGGATCCGTCTGCTGGACAGCAACGTGATCGAGTGCACGCTGTCCGTGGAGAGCACGGGGCAGGAGTGCCTGGAAGCTGTCGCTCAGAGGCTGGAATTACGCGAGGTAAGGGTAGCCCGGGAAAGACCATCTGTCACCGGCTAATTGGACACATTTTTAGCTCAGGCAGTCCGTGCGTTTGAGTCATGTTGTTCTCAGGGCTGGCCAGATATGATCAGCAGCTGGAGCTTGGACAAACGTACCCTGATTGCGTGAAAACTGACGGCGGAACGGCACTCGGGGCTTTGGGCTGCTGCTCGTCCATCATAGCTTTGAGAGCTCTTTGTAACATGAAGTTTCTTTTCTTAGAAAGCCACGAGTGTTACTTTTTTGAGCTGGGATGCCAAAGGACAAGTTACAGTAACTTCTTTTCTGAATGTAACCTTGGTTTCACCGGCGCTAATGGGCTGAGTTTGGCAAGTGGGAAGGAGACTATCGGCTTTTAAACATCCTCCTTTATATAAATACTCTTGTTACTGTAAAACTGAAGTAGGCAACAGTAACAACTAACAGTTGTGTTTAACTAGGAACAGCTGGAGGATGGTGGGTTTTTTCTTCCTTTTGTTTTGTTTAATATGTCACATCTGAAATCCTGAAAGGCTTCTTTTACATTCCCAATGGTTCTGAAAAGGTTGAAGAAACCAGTCTTTATTCAAGACTGAAATCCTTTATTTTCTTCTTCTTGCTGAAGAGTTTAGTGTTTCAGTGCTGAATCCTTTCTAGAAATACCTCTCCAATGTGCGTGGCACATGTGTATCTGCATGCTTCTAGACCTTTGCAAATCATAAGTGGAAAACCATTGGCTGGAAGTTGCTGTGTTATCATCTGGCTGTCCTGGCTGATATTTTCTGTAAGCACAGCTGGGAAATTAAAAATCTTGCAGTGTCTTATGCAGTTGTCCCATGGTAGTGGGGGACAGCTGGAAGGTAGCATACAAATAACTACAATATCTGAAAACTAAACAAAAATTCTTTTTTATTCTTTTTTATAATGATAAAGAATAAGAGTAGAATTCCACTCTATGTATGTGTCCAGAATAGGCTGGAGAACGTGCAGGCAGGAACAGGGCAGAGGGAATATTGTGTAGTGCTCTTCATACTTGGGTGGGATTTTTGGTTGGCTGGTTGGTTGGGTTTTTTTGTTGGTTTTGTTTTTGTGGGGTTTTTTTTGTTTGTTTGTTTGTTCGTTTTTTGTTTGTTTGTTTGGATCTTTTGTTTGTTTGTTGTTTTTGTTTGGTTTTGTTTGGTTTTTGTTTTGTTTTGTTTTGTTTTTGTTTGTTTTTTCAGTAGAATCATCACCCCCCCTTTACTTATAGAGATGAAGATTTATCAATAAATAATTTTTCCCTTCTTTTTTCTTTCTGTTGGTGACGCCCTAGGGTGTCCTTAGGGAAGAACCTAACTTCTCTCTTTTCTTCCAGTGCAGAAAGCAGTGAAATGAATGAAGTGATTCTCCTCATGTTCCTTGTGAGCTTATCTAGTTGGTGCAGCAGAAGTCTGGGGCCTCCTGATTCTCTCTGGAGGTCCACCTGCATTTGCAAACAATAGCTCTGTCAGCAGGTTAATGTTCTTTTCTACAAAGCATTTTGTGATTTCAGAAAGTGTTTTATTCCACTTTGGAATGAAGCCTGATGTTCCAAAATTTTCCAGAGAAATTAAATTAGACAGTAAAGTAGCAAAGGAAGCTGTTTTGGTCAGTGTTCAGTTCTATGGGGGTTTTCTATTGCTTTAGTTTTTTTTAATTTTCAAAATTGTTTCTGTCATGCAAAAAGAAATATGTCAGCATAAAAAGTTTGTGTTTCAAGATAAAAAAATATTTTAACAACATAGAAGAGAATTCTTTGATGTTGTTGGAACGCATTCCCCTTCTTTCATCACCCTCCCTGCTTTTTTTTTCTAAACAAGGTTTTGGCAACATTGAACTGGTTTTGTAAAGTTCAGATTTCAACAGTACAGCATTTTTTGACAGAAGTGGGTGTTTTGGGGTTTTTTTAGGAGAGAATTACCTACCTCTTTCAACTCTGAGAGGGTCTCCCTGTATCCTCTTTTGCCCCTTGGATGAAGAATAATTGGAGCTAGCAAGCTGAGAGGTGCCTGGTGCTGTTCTTTCTTTCAGACCCCAAATTCAATTCTTCTTCTGCCCCTGTAGTCTTTCCACCACTGTTTGTGAGGATGATGAAGTAAATTGATGACTGCCCCCTTTCCTCTCTAGGTTTACCATCGTTTTTGAGCTCACTGTCCAGACAAATTCTACAGAAGGGTCAAAAATAAATTCACAAAGCTCAGATTTCTACAAGATTTGTGCAACTGGATAGCTGAGTAGAGAAGCCTGTTAAGTATACTGAGGCAAAAATCCTTGCAAGCATTCATATCAGAGAGAGGCTTTTAAAATTCCCTGAATGCAGCAAAAACTGCAGCTGGCATGTGCCTTTTCTTAGAAACCCTGATTTGCAAACTGTGACGTACAAGTAAGGATAATCCAACCTTCATTAAATCCCATGCTAACAAAACAGTGCTAAAATCCTGTTTGTCTTCTCCATGCAGTCTCAGGTAATACCTCAGTTTGGTCTTACGTCCAAATAAATCCCAGCTGTACCATAACTTCTACCTTCAAGTTAGGAATGCATCCATGTCTCACTCAATCCAATTTCTTATAAATAAACAGAAAATTGTCCAGACCCTTCCTGCTAAAAGGCAAAACTCTTTGAGATTATGCCTTGTTGTGAGGGACTGTCGATCATACCCCACATGACTGAAAAACAGTATCTAATGGATTATGCATATTTCTATTTGATCTCTGGGGAATGCAACTCCCTGCCTGACTGACTCAGGGTTCAGGAATAGGTCAGTAGAAAGTGGAGCCATGTAACTACTGTAAAATCTGGTTTTATCCTTTTCAGCAAAGCTCTTGACAAAGCATCAGGTCTTCTACTTGAACAGTTACCGGTTTCAGTAAAATGGGCTCTTATTCCAGAATTATGTAAAAGGTAAAGATGAGAAGAGGGGAGGAAGGGAGAGGAAAGACAAGGTCAAAAAATGTCATTTTATAATCTTGTATTTATGTGCACAGATTATAAAAAGAATTTTTTCCCCCAATATAATGGCATTTTTCCATTCCACTTCCAGACTAATTGAATCTGCTTGAAGTAGCAGAATAATCTGTACAAATATGTTGGGAGTCTTCATGTTTTCTTCTCCTTTTTGTTCTTTTTAATTCACTTTCTAAAATGTTAAAATGTTTAGAGGTGGTATGCTCTGATGTATTGTAAGTGGGGGAGAGGGCAAGAAGGTTCTTTCCAACCAGAATTATTCTTGTGAGCTAAATTTCACAATGGTATATCCATCACTGTGATCCCAAACCAAAGCAGGAGGTTGGTGAGCTGAGCATCACAGGCAGATGCTGTCCACTGTACAGAAGTGGCCTTTTACTATCATTCTGACTTTTACTTTAGTGCCCCAGAAGGTGCCCCTTTCTGTTAGGGCACAACTGAAACCTGGGGTTTGGCAGCCAGGTTGCCTCCAAGTGTGGCTTGGTTTGACTTGTCTTGCCAGCCAAGTTGAGATGGGGCTCAGGCAGTGCTTGGACAAAAGACCTGCTACGAATAATTGGCTGCTGTAAATGGCACCTTCCCCTCTGTTCATGTGCCCTGGGATAACAGAGCTTAATGTTTTTTGCCTGGAGAAGCTGGAACTCCGTCTCTTTCTCAAGGATAAATATTTAGTTGGCCGCTTAACCAGATCCTTTAACAAACACTGAGCTGGGCTTGATGAATCCTTTAGAATGACATTTGCTGATTTAGTAATTTTCTGTCGTCTCCTGAGGTTGACAATTCTACTCGTTTGGCCCAAAGTAAAGGCAGGGGTAGTTCTGGACTTGGGAGGATGGCTAAGGCCAAGTCCAAAACAAATACGTTGCCTTCTGAACTGGCAGCTATAATGTCACCTATTTTAAGACTTCCCAGTGCAGTTTTTTTGTATGTCCAGTGTNAGAGGTAAAGTTGCTGGCAACAGGGAGCTGATGTTCACATAACTGTGTGGGTTGTCTCTCCAAAGTGCATGAATCTGTGACATGAGCTCTGCTTTGCAGTCAGTTCCTGTGCTTCAGCTGCAATAGCTTGATA
>VYZR01014772.1:0-10313 GCA_013400675.1 Oxylabes madagascariensis
AACCCAGGAGCAGGTTTTCTGGATATTGAGACTGAAGAAACAGAGGAGAGAGGAGGGACCAACATTCTTTTCAGCAACGAAAAAAGGCTCTCTAAATTAGTAGGCACTAAATTGTCTGCCAGCTCCTCTGCTGAACACGAGTTTGATCCACAGCAAACAGGAAACTGTCTTGAGCAGAGATGGGCATGGATCTACCAAGTTTCTACCTACCCCTAAATCCTATCTGATGTAGAACTCTGGATCTTAGTGAAGGATCCAGGAGGCTCTGGCCTTGCTGGCAGAGCAAAACCCTCCTGCTCTTTACCTGCTGTAAATAAAGACACAGCCTACCTCGAGTCTCCTGTATTCCTAGCAACTCTTCGGGAATTCCTGCAATACTCAGTAGTGAGAATAATGCGATTGCCTCCTAATGTGAGATTTCCTTTGCTGGGTAAAGTACACCTAAGGGCTGCTGATGTAATTCTCTCATACTAAGCTGATTAAATGCTGAAGAGTTAGACCCTTTTATAATTTTATTACATTAGATTCCAGAGATGAAATGAATAGAAATGACCAGACAGTGAAGGAGGCAGAGATCTGTGTCCGCAGGTTTTAAAGACTCCAAATTACATTCAGACAATCCAGCGAGGTGTCTGCAAGAGCAAATCTAATAACAGAGTGTCCGTCTGTTCCACAATATGGATAAACTTGGGTTATCAGGGTTCTACAATATTAAAAGGACAATTACAAGCAGAGAACACATAAAGGTCTTAATATCCCAAGGATTCACGCTGCCCCTTTGAGGAAGACCAGCAGCCATTAGCACTGCTTAGCAACTCTGGCTGCAGGGTGTAATTAGCACCACTAATGACTTGGAGTGAGATGGAAAGGTTATTTGGGCTGGACAGAGGACGTGAGAAATCCACTATTCATACCCCAGAGTGTCTGAGCTGGACCACATCTCTGTATGGAACCTCGTAAAAGTTTGGCTGAGTTGGAAGAGAAATCAGGATTGAAGAAGCCTGGATAACTTTAAAAATCCAGGCACAAACAGCAAAATGCTTCAGAGTGCAAAAAAAAAAAAAAAAATAAACCAACCCTGTGTCATTGACTTTGGGTCAATTGGCTCATTTCAGCCAAACCCTTAATTTCAGTCTGGCTTAGACGAGTCAGCTGGGACAGAGATCACCATGAGGCATCTGCTGAGCTCCCTCCTTTTTTCTTCACAAGGAAAAGCTGGATTTATGAGTGGCTTCCAAGCAGGTCTTTGTGCACACCCTTGGGCCATCCTGACCACACTTTGGAGTTGTTGGAGTGGGTGATTTATGCCCCTCACCAACAAAGCAGCCAGTGAGGGCCACACGTCCTCGGGCACAATGTGAAATTCAGGGGATATTCATGCACCAGTGCTTTACATTTTTCTCTGGGCGCCGCCGTCAGCAAAACGCTCCATATTCAGATGAGGGTCCTGCAAAAGGTCAAACTGAAATTTGCTTGCATATCTGAGCAAATATTTGTGAACAATTTCCCCCATTATTCTCTAAGCTCTACGTATGGCCCGCCCCGAGAGAAGCATGGTCCTTGTTAAAACACTTCTGGGGACTGCAGTGACTTAAAAAACTGCCTGGAAGCAATTCCTAGGCTGACTATTCAAATGCATTTTCTGCAAACAAAAGTTTATTTGCTATGTATAGATAAATGCTGTCAGTGGGCTAATTTGGAAGCACTCTTGATTACCCATTGTAATGAGGCCTATTACATAATTAAAAGTGTTTTCTCCTAACTGCATTTTGCTGCTAATTAACATTTTATGCCATCTACAATGGACACTTTGGGCTGCATCAAAGACATTATTATGCAATTTTATCCCAAGAGCAGACTATGAATTATTAATTAATATCAAATCTGTTGATTAAAGGGGAATTTGTAAGTAAGCCAGTCGTAGCCAGGAACATGCTTCACCCATAAATATTCCCCTGAGACACAGTCCAAAATAACATGGAGTAAAGAAAAGGTAGAAGATTGGGAGGGTGAAGCATGGGAGACTGGGATAATTTATGAGAACCTCTGATGTTTTTCCGGAAATTCCTGTTGTTAGTGCTTTAATTAAACAGCATCTTCTGAAACGGCTCTGTCATGTCCCAGCAGGATTCACAAGGGGAAAACGGTGGAATCCTTGTTCCTTGAGCAAGTCAGACAACAACAGGAACTCAGTGTACAAATTCACCTCAGCCTGGAAGTTCAGATGAAAAATTTACCCAGTTTGGGGGTGGAAGCAGCAGATGTTGGCAGAGATTGAGGAACACCTACAGAAATTATTTTGCTGTGGCATCACCTTGAAAAATGAGATGTGGGTGAGAGCAAGGCTGCAATGTGAGCGTGGAGAGAGTTGCCTGCCCACTGCTCACTTATACAACTGCCTAAATTGGCACAAATTCATACAAATGTCTAAATTTAGGTTCAGCTGGTCAGAGCAAGCTGGAGAATGGCTACTGGATAAAATCCTGATTTACTGAGGTCGAGCGTGGACTCCTTTCAATGTGAGCCAGTTCATCATCTGAATTGCTCGCCATGAGTGATGATCAATGCACACCAGGACCTGGAACACCACATCCAGCCCAGCTGCACCCCCTGACCCTCACCCAGGAGGAACTGGGAGCTCCAGAGAGCAGCAGAACCTGCTGGGAGCCACAGCCACCCTAAGAAGCCAACCTTGGGGCTTCTTCCAAGACCAGACATCCCTTGAGACTGGGGTGGAACACCGTGGAGTGTCCACCCCGTGCTGCTTGGCTGTCCTGGAGTCAGGGCTCATCAGTCACAGGCAGCAGGACATGGAATCATCCCAGGATTCAGAAATGAGGGAGCAGCCTGATGCACCCTCTGCCAGCCCTGGCATCTGCTCACTGCTGCAGCAGCCTGCTTCTGGTCTGGGCTCAGGTCTGAGCTGGCTGCAGCTCATCCTGAGCTCAGAAAGGTGGTATAATAATAATAATAATAATAATAATAATAATAATAATAATAATAATAATAGTAGTAGTAGTAGTAGTAGTAGTAGTAGTGGTAGTAGTAGTAGTAGTAATTATTATTGTTGTTGTTGTTGTTTTTATAATAATTTTAATAGGTGTTGTTGTTGTTATACTCCTTATTATTACTCTTAATCAGGCTGGTGATGTGCCTGCTGCAGCAGAGCTGGAGACACCTGAGTTGCACTCCACGTGCTGCACAGATTGCATCCGGGCAGGGAAAAGGATCCAGGCTGCTTTCATTTCATGCCTGTTGGGAAAAGCTGCTCAGGCAGCCTTGTTTACCAACAGGAGCAGGCTGCAGGGGAGCTGTGTGATAGCACACACCACAGCCAGACTTTGTGCTTGGATTGTGAAAGGGGAGGGCGAGAGGGAAGCACTGGGAGTGGTGGTGGTGTTCGCAGTGTGGGGCAGTCCCAGATGTGCTCACCCTGTTTCTCACACCCACTGCCATCAGGGTGGCACCCAGGTGAGAAAAATAGCAAAATAGGTCATAAATTAAAAAATAGGTCAAGCAAAGAGCCACACTTCAGGTCTTGGACATGCACGGATGTTCCTGGATGGAAAGGGCTTCTCCGCAGGCTAAAGGAGGACCCGTGACATCCCTCCCAGATCAGCTCCAGAATATTCCTGCCCCCCAAAAGGTAAAAATCTCCCAGATTCCTGGTTCAAGCAGAAACCCAAGCCCAGGGATGAAGGTCCTCTCCCCTCTCATCACAAGAGCTCTGTGTGTGGACTGCCCCCTGCCCACACTCAGCCTGACCACGGGCACCTTGCTAAGTCCTGCCAGACCCAGGAGCCTTAAGGAAGCCCAGGACCACTTAATTAATTGTTGTCCTCCTTGCAAGAACAGTACACAGAGAAAATAATAATTGGAATTCATAAGCCCTTGGATACACGATAGTTAATGAGAGCCTCTAACTGTAGAGACCTGTAGGAAGATGCAGCTCTGTTTACAGCAGCCCTTTTCATTATGTTTTTCTCATTTTGACTTCTCTCATTATTGGAGGACGTAAAAGACCTCCTTCAGACATGCAAAAATGAAGCCAGACAGCACAGAGAAGGTCTGGAAGGTTTTTCTTTACAAGACTGGGTAATTCTGAAGGCAGACTAAAGGAAAGGTGTGTTGACATCACTTTTTTTTTTTTTTTTTTTACACTCTGTATTACCACTTCGCCTTTAGCAAGAAGTTTTGCACTTTGGGTTAGCTGCCAGCTCCCATTTAAAGTGAAAACCACCAGTGCAGGAGATGTCACTGATAGCAGGTCTCTCAGGTTTGGATACCACAAAAATCATGGTGGTCCCCAAAACTGAGTGTCTGTACCCCTCAGTCCCACACCAGCTCTCATGATTTCTTTGTAGGGTTATGTAGAAAATATCTTTTCTAACATGTTTCTGGCTATCAGGACTGCAGAGGAAGCATGAAAGCATTAACTGGATGCAAAAAGAAAGAGGTCAAATGGTAGGAAATCATCCCCTTCATTGCTGTTTTCTTCTTTTAAAGCAGCGCCTCACCTGGCCGATTTCTGCCCTTTAACCACCAGAAGGTGGAGATTGTTGGGGTCCCCCATTCACCAGCCAGTGTGACTCCAGCCTCAGCATTTCCCCTCCTCACTGATGGTTCTCACAGTGAAACCAAACCATTCATTTGTAAAGCTATGAAAACGCAGAGGACATCCATGATTCCACCCTGGAAAGCTCTCCAGGTCGTTAAAGCCATGACATATTTCCTGCTCCCACCACACTTGGCTGGGGACTTTTTGACCCTGGCCACTTGCGGAAAGCCAAGCCATCCTATGGACTGCAAATTTTTTTTTTTTAAAATAAACATGTCATGTTTGAGAGCCTGTAAATATCCAAGCAATTTATTGCAGATTTCCCACTCTCCATTTTTCTGATCTCAGCGCCGGGGCTCAGAGTTCAGCCCCGATCCCAGTTAATACACAGCAGCAGCTTTGCATGTCAATTAGAGGGAGAAGGTTGTTTTCTGCCTCGACCTCTGAGATCAAGTGCTAATGCACTACAGGAAAAGGCAGTGATCTATCATCCCAACCCCAGCCAAGACCACTTTTTTTTCCCTGGGAGAAGGGCTGGCAATAACACACTCGACACCATCAGTCATCTCTTGGCCGTCCTCTCGGGGACATTCCAAGAGTTACTCCAGGACCAGGAGCCTTCATCCCCGGACACTGATTGAACCCAACACCTTATTACTCATTTTATGGCAGCAGTGTGGTACCCAGGCCGTGGAGCAAGACCCAGATGTGGAGAACAGCAGCTCTCATGCCCAGGAACTTTGTGGTTTGAGGATATGCCATGGGTTGATGGTGACAAACGCCCCTCCCTACGGGGGTGTTGCCGAAAAGGGCAGCAGTAAAGGAAGGAAAAGTGACGTGGACATGAATTATGTCTGGGAGCAGTTGAAATGCAATGTTTTCAAGCCAATTCCCTGGTTTTTGTTGTGTATTGGAAATCACAGTCTGAGCTGTTCTCCTGCACAGACCAAGGTGGGGACGCAGAGCCCAAGGGGACCAGAGGTGAAGATGTGACCCCAAAGGATGAGGGGGACACAAGAAGAAAGAGCCTTTCGGATGTGTCTTTTGGATGTCTTCCAAAAGACATCCTGGAGTGTGGCACAGCTCAGGATATCCTTTCAAAGGGAATATTTGAGAACAAAAATGATTTTTTTTTTAATACCCCCATAAAGAATTTTGTTTTCCTTCTCTTTCCCACCTTTCCTTCTTTTTCAGAGGGAAGATTTTAGGCTGGGAACAGGTGAAGAGCTATAAAGTCTTCACCCCAGCACAGTCCCCAACACAGAGAACTGATGGCAGCCTGTCCCTGTGGCCAACGTGGGCTGGGAAGGATGCCAAGAGCCTGGGAAATATTTCCAAGTACCTGCCACGGAGTGCAGTCAGTGCATCCCTGGGGGAAAACAAATCTGCTCATCAGAGATGCTCCCAGGAAAACAGCTCTGGGAGATGGTTTATGGGGCAGGAAGGACCTCTCTGGGCAGGATGGCCCCTCACAGCACACACACAGCACGTGCCTCTGCTTCCAGGAGCAAAGCGCCGTCCCAGGTGCCCTTCAGGGAGGCTCAGAGCCTTATTTGCCTTTTTTCCCCAGCTGCATATTCATCTGCTTAGTTTGTAAAATCCCTGGAGCCTCGTTTGTCCAATTAGTGCTTGCTGAGTCTCTTGCTACTGGCAAATAATAGGCTCTTCCATGCACTATTGCATTACCCAAAAGAGAATTACTTGGCAGCTAAGCACCGAGGCGTCTTAGTGCCACGGGGAATTGAGGGGAGGAGAGGCAGCTCCTGCACCTTAACTGGCCCTGACATAAACCCTGGGTGGACAGGAGGGCTCAGCCCCATCCCTTGCAAGGTGTGAGGTCATTTTGGTGCTGTTTCAGTGTCCTGGGAACGGGGATTTGGGAAAAACCTGCCTGATCCACCCAAAAGTTTTGCAAACAAACCACTTTACCTTCACTCTCCTGAGCCTTCGCTTTACAGGTGCTGTAGCATCCCACAGCTCCTCAGTGGCATTCCTTGCTCTGCTCCCTGTTGCAGCTTGCTGCTGGTGAAAGCTCATCCCCTCCAGCCAGACCTTTTGCAGCAGAATAAATCATCCGAGTGGGATAAAAAAGATTCCCAAGCATTTGAAGAATGAGGCCATATTTTTAGCAGCAAAAACAAAAAAAAACAAAAAAAAAAAAAAAAAAAAAAAAAAAAAAAAACCCAACTCTTTTTTTCCTCCTACTTTCTGCTGGTGCAGTTCATCACTCAGAGGGAAGGCTGTTGACACTTTCCAGTAGACAAAGTTGCTCCAAGATCCATCCAAGCTGACCTTGGACACTTCCAGGGATCCAGGGGCAGCCACAGCCTCTCTGGGAAACCTATGGCAGGGCCTCACCACCCTCACAGGGAAGAGTTTCTTCCTGAATACTAACCTGAATTTCTCCTCTTTTAGTTTGAAACAATTTCCCCTTTTCCTGTCACTAATGTGTGTCTCCTGTTGGAGACGAATCACCTTGTCTGGGGGGAAAAAAGAAGGAACAAAAGTTGAGCATCCAGACACAGGAGCAAAGAGGGATAGAGCTGATGGAATCACCCACACTGGGATGCAGAGGGCCACAGAGCCCAGGTTTTCTTTACTCCAGCCTGACATTTAGGTTAGACGTATATATTCCTTGACAGAGGTTTGTGAGCAATTTGACCTGCGCTAATCCTTTACCCCCAGCTGAGAGAGAGCCTTGCACCAGAAATCAATCTGCCTTGCCTCCATTTCTTGTCTGACTGCACCCAGTTCCTCAGGAAGAGGCAAAAAATGTCCCTCTCTGATTTATCATACAACTTTAATAAGTGCATTTTATAGTTCAGGTCGTATCCTTTCACGAGCCTCATTATTTTGGGCTGGTTTTATAACAAGGAAAATGAGGCATTAAAGTGTCTTTCTCCAATGGACTCAAGTAGCCCTTCAGTTTACGCCTCCCTCACGGCTTGGAAAGCTGGAATTTTGTTTGTCAATGCTGAATAAGACACCAAGATGATGGCATGAATATCTAAAAGGTGTGTTAAGTAATTGTGGCTGCAGCTGGAGTCTATTGAGTGTGGCTGGATCATCTCACTCCCCCAGGAGGGGTTTGGAAGTGCTGCTCATTTACAGCTTGCCAAATCCTGCCCCTGGGGAAGGCTCAGTGCCCACAGCTCTGTTCTTCCCTTGGCTCAATTTTGGTTTTACAGAGGGGTAAAGGAGAACAGAACTGAGCTTGGATCTGCTGGAAAACTCTCCGTCCACAGGCCAGGCTGGTACTGAGAGAATTTAAATCTCCATCAGATTTATGTTCTGTTAAAGTTCTGTTAATTTAAATTTCTGTTATATGTAAGTTTTATTAAGTTAATGTAGTTTAAGATTTCTTTCTGTTAAAAATTCGTCCATATAGAGTTTAAGTTTCATTTAATTTAAAATTATCCTAGATTTTGTTAAAATATGCTTATTTAACTTGCAAATTTTAGTTCTTTTCTTTTAGTGGGTATTGGGTCAGACCTTAAGTTGTCATCCAACTTAACTAACATTGGAATTAGAAATAGGCCAAACCTGGAGATATTTGCCCAAATTTTAGAATAAGCTTAGTCTGAACCCAGTTGCTGAAACCTGAAGTTAATTAAAGCAGAGATAGATCTGAATATAAACTCTGGAGCACACTCACCTGGATTTTAGGGACAGCTTGCACACACAAGCTAAACCCACCCTTGCTGGAAAAAGAAAAAAGTCAAACCATCCTCACCTGGCTTTTGCAGAGGGCCAGTGAATCCCATTTCCCTGCATTGCTCCCAAAGCCATCCCTCTCCAAACAGACCAAATACCCCAGACTGAAACCAAAACCAAACTGAAATTCCCTTCCACAGATCCAGGGGAGAGACTGGCACATCCTTGGCCGCTGGTGTGTGACACAGTCCAGATATTCCGGCTCTGCCTTCCACCCTCACTGACTTCTGCTAAAATCTCCTCACACAGGGCACCATTAAAATGTGGATTTGTTATCTTCTTTGCTTGTTTTAGAGCTGGGATTAAATGGTCAGGAGACACAGTTTTCGTGTTTGGACTCAGATATTTATTAATTCTTACCTATAGTACAGTCCCACAAGTTGTGAGTTCTAGCTAACAAGGTAAAAAATGGCTCTGTCTCAATCTCCTTCCAAGGCCTTTTAAGCACAAACTGCCCAATTATGAGATGACACCTAAATTATTTTTACTTTTAACCCAATAACCAAACACCCATGGTCTGCAATGTGGATTTTTTTGCCCAATTACAAAACACCACCCAAACCCACATAGAAGAAGGTGAAAGAAGAAGAACTTAGCCTACATCCTAAATCTTCCATCTTGCTTTATATATATTACTATATTCTAAAACCTTAAACTCTAATTTTCCACCCTGTGATATCACANGGACTTCAATTTGGGGCAGCAAAGTTTGGAAAGCTTGGGAATGACCAAGGCAAGGGGTCAGCCCTTGTAGCCCTAATTTCATGCCTGAGATGTTTTGGTTTCTGAAATTCTTTTCCCAGGTGATTTTCTGTAAACAACAGAAATGCTTTTGTAACTGTACCTATGTTTATCCATTCTTTCTCACAGGAGGGGTTTCTTAATATCCCTCTAGTTTGACCAGTGTGATTGAAGAGGTTTGCCTTTGTTTCATCAATCAAAATCAAATTTTACTATGTAAAATAGTATAAAAGGGAGACACATCCCAAAATAAGGGAGTCATTTTTTTCTAGCCTTCTAATCTTGAGAGTCTGTGTCATTTTTGGTGAAAAACAGCGATAAGCCCTGACCACTGCTCAGCTGTGATGGAGGGAAATGTGATGTATGGCCATTCAGTGGACACCCTGGAACCACACAGTGGAGCAAACAGGAGCAATCCCTGGCCCCAGGGAAGGAAAACAGAACTGGGTGGTGGCTGCAGTGACAGGAGCTGGTCCTGGAGCTGGTTTTGCAGATTCTGGGTGAAACATCATCCTCGATGTGACACAGATAAAGCTGTCAGAGACTGCCACTCACCTGTGTTTAAAAGGTGCTGCCTGTGATAACTGATGCTGAAGGGTCCTTGCTCCACATCAGGATTAAGACAACTTTCCCAGGCAATGGGAAATGCCTCACTATTGCTTTAGCAGGCAGAAGGGGATTCTGTATTTATTTCTACAGCCACATAATAGAGAAAACAGGCAAAAAAAATTCCCATATGAACTAAGAGGGTATCGATACACTCACTCCCAAATCCTCTCTCTTCAGCAAAACCCAGGACATCTGCTGCTGAGCTGCACACTCAGCACCACACAGAAATTATTCCTTCTGAGCCCAGAGAGGAACTGAGTGAGTCACGGCTCTGTCACGGAGACTTCTTTCCTCTATTTTGCAAATATTTGCCGTGGGGTGATACTGTAACTTTTGTGGTGCCTGCAGGGCAGTGTCTGTGTGTGTTTGTGCAAGGAGATGATGTCGAACTGGGGGATCCAGAAGAGCTCAGTGAGTGACTGCACAGATAAAACGATCCAGGGTGTGCTGCTCCAGCTGAATCCTGGCACGGACCCCCAGCAAGCAAAACTCCTGAGAACTGCCACTCTCCCTCTGGAGACCTTCTGCCAGCTCAAGTTTTAATTAGGTGAGTTAATCACTGCTGTCTGTCCAGCCATGAGTGCCATCAGCTCTGTTCTGGCAGCAGAAAGGAGGAGAGGGTGACTCCACCTGCATCAGATCCACTTGTGGATTGATGTCACAAGCCCCCAGCATATTCCAGACATGTGTC
>VYZR01014786.1:8101-43020 GCA_013400675.1 Oxylabes madagascariensis
TTTTTCTTTTTCTTTTTCTTTTTCTTTTTCTTTTTCTTTTTCTTTTTCTTTCTTCCACTCATGGTGCAGCAGCCTGTGTTCTTGTTCTGCATGAAAACACCCCAAATCTCTTTTTTTGTCTATTATTTCTAATATTTCACTTGAGTTTTCTGTCTTCAGGGCTCCTGCAGTGTGTTCTGTGCTACCCAAAGTGCAAGGAAGGCCGTGCCTCTCTATAAAACTCTTTCTTACGTAGATCTTGCAATCCCAGGAGATTCTGGAAAAAAAATTCAGCTTCCATTCAAAGACAGAAACAATATTCAGGTTTGCAGGGCTGTTCTGAACCCAACAACACTTAGGAAAACATTAAATTGAAGGGTTTTGTCTCCCAGAAACATTTCTTCACACAGCACATTAATATTACTCATCACTGAAGTCCTGGCCTCTTATTTTATTGCCTGAGTAAAAGCTGAATATTTTTGCAATCTGGCTCATGCTCTACCAAGTGAGAGTTGCTTTCCCCCACTCAAATATCACTTTTTAAATACCTTTTCCTGGTGTTTTCTGTCAGGGAAAGTCTTTTCCCAGGCCACCCATGTGTGGAAGGGCAGACTGCGTTGCACTGAGAGGGTTTTTTCAGGGTTTTTTTCCCTCACTTGCCGTGTGGGTTTGTCCCTGTCCTTCCTGAGCCTCCTGGATGTTGAAGAGGGAAGGCTCAGGAGCAAAATATCCCATTTATTCCCCTTATTTATCCCGCTTACACAGCTTTGGAAGAAGGTTTGAGAGGATACAAGAAGTCCTCCCACAGAACTGGCTTTTCCCTCATCCTTTGTCACCCACGTGGAGAGGCAGGAAACACTCAGGATTCATAATTCCCACTAACTCTCCTCTTCCAGATTGACAGATTAAAAAGAAAAAAAAAAAANCAGTCCCTTCCCTATGGGAGCTGATGCAAGATCCAGAAGTAGAACAAAAGTCAGAGCAACAAAGATATTTATAAGCAGGAAAATGCCAGCTTCCCAAATCCATCCCCCAAATTAAGCCTCTTGGAAAATGAAGCTTGTCCAGAGCTTTAAGACCCCTCAATAGAACTTCATTTTCTGTATAGTTCTGCTTCTTTGGAAGATATTTCACCTCCCAAAGCTCTCTTGGATGGCTCCACACTAAAGGTTTTTGTGGTAAACTGCAGTGTTTTGTTTGACCTTTCCTCCTCAAGATTTAAAAAAAAAAAAAAAANTCATCACTGAAGTCCTGGCCTCTTATTTTATTGCCTGAGTAAAAGCTGAATATTTTTGCAATCTGGCTCATGCTCTACCAAGTGAGAGTTGCTTTCCCCCACTCAAATATCACTTTTTAAATACCTTTTCCTGGTGTTTTCTGTCAGGGAAAGTCTTTTCCCAGGCCACCCATGTGTGGAAGGGCAGACTGCGTTGCACTGAGAGGGTTTTTTCAGGGTTTTTTTCCCTCACTTGCCGTGTGGGTTTGTCCCTGTCCTTCCTGAGCCTCCTGGATGTTGAAGAGGGAAGGCTCAGGAGCAAAATATCCCATTTATTCCCCTTATTTATCCCGCTTACACAGCTTTGGAAGAAGGTTTGAGAGGATACAAGAAGTCCTCCCACAGAACTGGCTTTTCCCTCATCCTTTGTCACCCACGTGGAGAGGCAGGAAACACTCAGGATTCATAATTCCCACTAACTCTCCTCTTCCAGATTGACAGATTAAAAAGAAAAAAAAAAAATTAAGGCCTGAAACAGAGCAACGAATTCACCAAAGACAAGGGGAACATCTTTGATTTCAGCAAATCCAGGATTTTTGTCTAACACTAGAACTGGAGGCTGATAAAAGCAGGAAAAAGTGGGGGTGAAGCTATAAACCCCAGCTAAGCTGTGCCTGAAGTTTGAAGATGACGAACTATCCTTCAGTTTTTAATTTAAGAATATTAATTACACTTCTCCTAGCAGGTTCTTTTTATGTCCTTCTCACGCTACAGCTTTTAATTTCTTTGCTTTGGCAGGGCAAAAGCTGCTGAAAATTTATGAGGACAGCTGTGACAGATTTCTTGTTCCTGTCAGACCTTGATGAAGGCAGAGTTTGGGTGTTGGAACCCTGGGCACTGAGAATTTCAGACTTTCTGTGCTGACAGGCACTGACCCTCAAGCAAACACTGCGTTTGATCTGAGGCTGTGGAAAAGGCTTCCAAAATTGAGTGATAGCACTGGGATTGTGGGTGTGTGGTTTGAGTAGAAGTGTGTGATATCACAGGGTGCAAAACTTAGAGTTTAAAGGTTTAGAATACAGTAATATATATATAAAGCAAGATGGAGGTTTTAGGGCAGAGGCCAGTCCTTCTTTTTCACCTTCTTCTCCATGGGTCTGGGTGGTGTTTTGTAATTGGGTAGAAAAATCCGCATTGTGGGCCATGGGTGGTTGGTTATTGGGTTAAAAGTAAAAATAATCTAGATGTCATTTCATAATTGGACAGTTTATGCTTAAAAGACCTTGGAAAGAGTTAGAGACAGAGCCATTTTTTCACCTTGTTAGCTAGAACTCACAGCTTGTGAGACTGTGCTATAGATAAGAATTAATAAACACGTGAGTCTGAACATGAACACCGTCTCTCAAGCATTTAATTCTGGCTCAAACAGAAGAAAAGAAGACAAAACCCCCCATACTTGGACACAATCTGCTCCCACCATCAGAGCAGATGAGAAGGCAAGGAGAGGTTTTGTGGAGGGTGTCACAAATCCAGCTGAACATTCCACACTGTGGTTTTCTTCACTTTTCCATGGCTCAGGGAAGCAGAGAGCTGGACATGCCCACAAATATTCCCAAAGTGACAAGGACCAGGCCTTTGTGTCACTCCAGCAGAGCCCGGGACTGGTTCGGATGTGACTCAGGGATGTTATTCCAGCAGCTGAGCAGCTTAAAAATCATGGATTTGTCAGCCAAGGCATTCCCACCCTGAGTATATCCGTGCCAGCAATGACAAGGTATCACCTGACAGTTTATTTTCTTACACTTCTCCTCAGGAGTGTGGCCTGGGCCAGCCCGTTTGGGAAATTTGCTTCTATTTCTTTGTCTATTGATAGGCTTCCTAAAAAAAATGGGAATGCAGTATAATGTTGCTGGTGTGTACAACCAGAGGGTTGGGATTCAGTAGCTTAAACTCATGGATTTGTCAGCCAAGACATTCCCACCCTGAGTATGTTAGTACCAACAATGACAAAGCATCACCTGACAGTTTATTTTTTTACATTTCTCCTCAGGAGTGTGGCCTGGACCAGCTCATTTGGCAAATTTACTTCTATTTCTTTGTCCATTGATAGACCTTCCTTGAAAAAAGGGGGGGAAAAGCATAATTGATGTTGCTGGTGTGTACAACCAGAGGGTTGGGATTCAGTAGCTGGAGAGCTTTTTTCCCAAGTTTTCTTGCTGATTTTAGACCCTCCCATGCTGTGTTTCCTCAGCCAGGTGGCTGCAAGCTACAACAAAACACATCCCACTTCACATGGCCCTTACGGCTTTCCCTAAAAGTGTGAAAGGGAGGAGCTGGCAAATATTAATAAAAACCCAGGGAATGTTTGAATTCCCACCTTTATTCCTCTCTCTGCCTGTCTGCACTTCCATTTGGCTCATCAAGATTCATGTCAAACCAAGGGAACTCACAGGACACAGCCACAGGCATCGCTTTGCTGCTGATTTGGGCTGGTGAGAGGATGCAGAATGTATTTTTTTTTTCCTTCATTTTTAAGGAAAATGAGGAAAAAACGTCAAGTTTATAACTCTTATTGTGAGGAAAGGCTGGGAGAATTGGGATTCTCTGCACAGGAGAAGCTTTGGGCTGAGCTCAGGGTGGCCTTGCAGGGCCTGAAGGAGCTGCAGGAAACATGGAGAGAGACAATTGCCAAGGGCTGGAGGGACAGGAGCCAGGGAATGGCTTCAAACTGAAAAATTACAAGTTTAGGTGGGATGTTGGGAAAAAATCCTTCCCTGGGAGGGTGGGCAGGCCCTGGCACAGGGTGCCCAGAGCAGCTGTGGCTGCCCCTGGATCCCTGGCAGTGCCCAAGGCCAGGTTGGACATTGGGGCTTGGAGCAGCCTGGGACAGTGGAAGGTGGAACTGGATGATCCTTAAGGTCCCTTCCAACTCAACCCATTCCATGATTTTTGATTCTATAGAAAAACATCATAGCATACACACTGCCCTATTTTAAGAACTTGAGTTCTGACATAGTTGCACTATTTTCAAGGCCGTTTCACAGGGAAGTAGACAAACAGCACTAAAGACCATCCGTAAAAATCAGAAATATCCCCATCTTCCCATGTGGAGCTACCCTTGTGAAACACAGGTGGTTCACCTGAGTCCAGAACTGAAATTAAAGATAAGAATCAGACCTGACTTTCTGAGTGAGCAATTTGTTTTTATGTGCGCAGCAGGAAATATTTCTTAAAAATCCTGGGTATTTCCAAATATCTGACTTCTCAGAGGAGTCAAAACGCAATCAAAGTATTTCCTTTCAAAGCTGCATCACTTTATGATTAGTCAAGAGGTTTTTGCAACATGAATTTCCTTTTCAGAGATGTTTTCTATTACATCTGTTTGCTTTTGTTTGTCTTGTTTTATTTTAGCAAGCCAATTAAATTCCTCTTTTATCAAGATGGAAAACTCGTGCTGCTTATTTTAAACAAAATACAGCTCATGACATGCATGGCTGCTATAGCAAATGCTTAAATATTTCCTGTCTCTGCTAAAATAAATCAGGACTTGACCTGAGCAATTATGATTATCCTTTCCAGGATGTCCTTTTGTTCCCTTTCCTTCAAATAGGAAGGATTCATACAGTGTGACAGATTTTATTAGCCTAAAAGTTCCCTGGCACATCTGGATGCTCAATTTGGATTATTTTGTGATTTAAGGTCCTTGTCATTATCCCTCATCCTTTGCATTTCACTGGACATCCATGTGCTGGCACAATTTCTCCAATGCATTTTAAATATAGATCTAGAAATAAAAATTAATGCCCCAACTGCACAACGCAGAAATGTTCTGATGCTTGTGGAATGGCTTTGTCCAGATTAAAGGGCAGGGATCTATTTCTGCAGAAGCAGAGAATTATGGGATCGTGGAATGGTTTGGGTTGGGAGGGATCTTAAAGATCATCACTGGGACACCTTCCACTATCCCAGGCTGCTCCATGCCCCAATGTCCAACCTGGCCTTGGGCACTGCCAGGGATCCAGGGGCAGCCACAGCTGCTCTGGGATTTCCACCCCAGTCTCTTCCCACCCTCCCAGGGAGAAATTCCTTCCCAATATCCCATCCGTCCCAGCCCTCCTTAAGCTTCAGGTCATTCCTTGCAGGTGGCAGAGAAGAACCGTCAGAGCTCTCTCAGAAATGAGATGCTTGAGAGAAGCAAAAAAAACCGCAACAAAAAACAACCCAAAAAACCCCATTAAACCTTTCCCCTTNACCAGCTCATTTGGCAAATTTACTTCTATTTCTTTGTCCATTGATAGACCTTCCTTGAAAAAAGGGGGGGAAAAGCATAATTGATGTTGCTGGTGTGTACAACCAGAGGGTTGGGATTCAGTAGCTGGAGAGCTTTTTTCCCAAGTTTTCTTGCTGATTTTAGACCCTCCCATGCTGTGTTTCCTCAGCCAGGTGGCTGCAAGCTACAACAAAACACATCCCACTTCACATGGCCCTTACGGCTTTCCCTAAAAGTGTGAAAGGGAGGAGCTGGCAAATATTAATAAAAACCCAGGGAATGTTTGAATTCCCACCTTTATTCCTCTCTCTGCCTGTCTGCACTTCCATTTGGCTCACCAAGATTCATGTCAAACCAAGGGAACTCACAGGACACAGCCACAGGCATCGCTTTGCTGCTGATTTGGGCTGGTGAGAGGATGCAGAATGTATTTTTTTTTCCTTCATTTTTAAGGAAAATGAGGAAAAAACGTCAAGTTTATAACTCTTATTGTGAGGAAAGGCTGGGAGAATTGGGATTCTCTGGAGAGGAGAAGCTTTGGGCTGAGCTCAGGGTGGCCTTGCAGGGCCTGAAGGAGCTGCAGGAAACATGGAGAGAGACAATTGCCAAGGGCTGGAGGGACAGGAGCCAGGGAATGGCTTCAAACTGAAAAATTACAAGTTTAGGTGGGATGTTGGGAAAAAATCCTTCCCTGGGAGGGTGGGCAGGCCCTGGCACAGGGTGCCCAGAGCAGCTGTGGCTGCCCCTGGATCCCTGGCAGTGNTATTACATCTGTTTGCTTTTGTTTGTCTTGTTTTATTTTAGCAAGCCAATTAAATTCCTCTTTTATCAAGATGGAAAACTCGTGCTGCTTATTTTAAACAAAATACAGCTCATGACATGCATGGCTGCTATAGCAAATGCTTAAATATTTCCTGTCTCTGCTAAAATAAATCAGGACTTGACCTGAGCAATTATGATTATCCTTTCCAGGATGTCCTTTTGTTCCCTTTCCTTCAAATAGGAAGGATTCATACAGTGTGACAGATTTTATTAGCCTAAAAGTTCCCTGGCACATCTGGATGCTCAATTTGGATTATTTTGTGATTTAAGGTCCTTGTCATTATCCCTCATCCTTTGCATTTCACTGGACATCCATGTGCTGGCACAATTTCTCCAATGCATTTTAAATATAGATCTAGAAATAAAAATTAATGCCCCAACTGCACAACGCAGAAATGTTCTGATGCTTGTGGAATGGCTTTGTCCAGATTAAAGGGCAGGGATCTATTTCTGCAGAAGCAGAGAATTATGGGATCGTGGAATGGTTTGGGTTGGGAGGGATCTTAAAGATCATCACTGGGACACCTTCCACTATCCCAGGCTGCTCCATGCCCCAATGTCCAACCTGGCCTTGGGCACTGCCAGGGATCCAGGGGCAGCCACAGCTGCTCTGGGATTTCCACCCCAGTCTCTTCCCACCCTCCCAGGGAGAAATTCCTTCCCAATATCCCATCCGTCCCAGCCCTCCTTAAGCTTCAGGTCATTCCTTGCAGGTGGCAGAGAAGAACCGTCAGAGCTCTCTCAGAAATGAGATGCTTGAGAGAAGCAAAAAAAACCGCAACAAAAAACAACCCAAAAAACCCCATTAAACCTTTCCCCTTGCAATTGTTGGCAGCACATGGGGGTTGCAACATTTTGGAGGCAGCTGCTGAGCCTTGGGCTTCCTCTGAGAACACCTTAAAATAAAGGCTGACTTTGGCAAAAACAACTTGTTTGTAAATAAAGAGGCTTCCTTTGGAGAAATGTTCTCCCTGACTGGAAGCATTGGGACAGAGCCCCTGAGGATATTTTCCTTTCTGCTCTAGACAGGGTAAAGATTCTCACCCAGGTCAATGTGTTTTTCCCTCGTTGAATTGGGGTGGTTCTCATTAGCTGAAATCACTGTGCTGAAATCCAGGGATCTGGATCTATTGCAGAAATGCCCACTGAGCCCCAGGGATCTGGTTTGAAACCAGGCTCAATCAGAGCAACATGAGGAGGGACAATTAAAGATGCAATTTAGCTGCTGAGTTGGTAAAAGGAGGGAGTCCTAGCTCAGAAAGAAGGAGCAGATTTGCCACTTGCTCGATTTGAGGAGCTTGCTTTGAGAAGCAGCAGCTGCCTTTATATTTTAATATTTTTTTTGTCTCCTAACAGCCCTGCTGGACACTGAAACGCTGAGCTGTGAACCTCAGGCTGCTGGCAGGATGTCCCATGTCCTCGTGTCTTCTGCAAAATCATGGGAAAGAAGACAGAAAAAGCCCCCAAGAGTCCCAAAGCCAAAATCCAGCCTTAACTCCAGGCCAAAAGTGAAACTTCCCGGGATAGACACCACTGGTTTTGAGTCTTTAAGCTGCACATCCCAAGTAAACCACAACAAAAGCTTAAAGAGGAAAGGTCAGACCTGTGAAGTGCTATTTGTTTTCGCTGAAACTTCATCCCCCACTTACCCCCAGCCTAACCAGCAGCGGAATCAATTACCACTTGTCAGACTGAAACCCGACCCCAGAAATGAAAGAAGGACGCGACCTCTGGGGGGGGAAAGAAACCACGAGTGAACCACTTTCTCCTGCAGGGAAGGGTTAACAGGCCTGATCCTCTTTTTTTCCCCCCCTGCAGGAGGGATCGATAGCAATGTTCTCTACATTTACTCTTCCTTTCAGTGGGGATGGCCAGTAGGACAGTGAGGTTATTGAGATTGGGTTTCATAAATTACTCCATTTAATAATTGAAGACAAAGAGGTTCCATACATTTTAATAGCATTTAGTGTAACTGTTCAAATTTGTAGGACTCACAATAGATCAATCTCGGCTGCCATTACCCCTCGAGGTAATGGTGCCTGCACTTACCAAGCTTCTGTTAAGTGTAGGCTCAGCTTGTCAAAGAGTGGTCAGGTTTAAGGCAATATCCCCCTCATTCCCATTTCCCACAAGCCTACAGTGGCATTCCCAAAGGGACACCAACACTGGGAACGTTGCTGTTGGTTTAGCTGTGCCACCTGACAATTCTGTCCTTTGGTGTATAAAATGATAAAAGAGCATCAATTCCGGCATTTGGGATCAGCCAGGGCTATCCCAACACCAGCAGTGAGTCCAGACAGGAGAGAAGATTCCTTCTGATGTTTAATTTCTGAATGCAGGGAAATAAAAACCATAAATGGAGCTGAAGAGACTTCTTGAGAAGGTGGGGGGAATCCCTCTGAGCGCTGGGAGACAAGCAGCTCATGGTCAGGTCTCACAGGATTAAAGATATTTCATTTTTAAGCATGTGGAGAAGCCTGAAAGGCTCTGGAAACTCCATCAGTTGAATCAACATGTGAGCTGGGGCTGAAGATTCTTTCTTTTTTTCTTTTTTTCTTTTTTCTTTTTTCCCTTCCTTCCTTCCTTCCTCTCACCCTCTTTAATCCAACTTTTTCTCTTCCCTTTCACATTTCCCCTTTATCCAATCCCACTGCCATATGCTTATATAGGAGATCAGGGATTAATTTATATCCATTTCCAAATATGTAATTTATTAATAAAACTTTGGGAGACTTGTGGACCTCCTGACTTCTGTCATTCCTTTACTCCACAGAATACCTCCCTCATCAAAACCACTTTGGTGTTCCATTATCTTCTTTTAAACAGTCATCCAGGGAAATGAATATTCTGATTTTTTTTTTGTGTGTTGTTTTGCCGTGGACTTCCTCGAATTAGGCAGTTTGACTTGCTGCCTCTTCAACAGGAAAGAAGAAATTTCTTAATTGTGGAAACATCATCAAATCAAACCAAATAAATAGAAATAAATTCTCTTCTATTCCCACTCCTTTCCCCTCATCACTGAAAAGCAAACAAACCAGGCAGGGCTCTGGAGGAGACAGGAAATGAAGGCAAGGAGGGACAATTTAGAAAATGAAAGACACTTTCTTGAGTTTCACAGAAAAATGAGGCCCTGATTTTGCAATGTGGTGCTAAACTGATGATAAGTCGATTTAGAAAAACCCTCGTGCTCTGGCTGGAGAATCTGTGGGATGGGATCCAGCATGGATAGAGCCAGGAAGGAGGAAATCCATGAAATGGGTGAAACTGGAGATGGGAACATCTTCTTGTGGCCTTCATCTTTCTCATCCAAATTTGAGACAGAGCTCGTGTGGCCCAGCCTTAATCCTGGTTAGGATTTCTTGGAGAGAATGGATTAACCCCAGGAAAGTCTGGAATTTCTTATGGACTCCAAGGGAAGCAGTGCATGGCAACAAAGGATTGCTTTCCATCTGACCTTAAATTCTAATTAAAATCAGGAGTGCAAAGTCACTTTGGAGTTGAAAAGCTTCACATTTGTCAACTACATCCTGCTTAATATTAATTCACAAAATATTTCTGTGCATGGATCTGTGAGAGGAGATCCCATGAAATGTAAAAATAAAGGTTTGGGACTTTAGAAAACATCAACAACTTTTAAGAGGGAATGCCTGAAAATTCCACAAAAACATGTTTTTCTAAATAGCTGGGATTTTTGGCATAAAAAGATGGAGGCACAAGGAAAGTCTCAGACTTAATACCCACTTGGCTGGACAGTCCATTTTGGGATGGATGGACCGTTTAGGCTCCGAGATTCCCTCCTCCAAGACTCCTCCTGTATCCTGGGTTGCATGGACTCCCCTCTTTTATTGGGTCTCTGGTCTTTCAGCTCTGCTTCCTTTTGCTTTTTGCTCAACTTTTCAAGGCTCAGCTCCTTCTGGGATTCCTTCATTCAAGCTTTTATTCCCTGTCCAAAGGTTGGATCCCATGGCTGGTGTAGGGCATCCTGCATGGCCCATGGATGGGAAAGGCTGTGGAGACTCCATATCCAGGGATCTCTGCACTTTCCCCGGTAGAGGGAAAAAATAATGGAATCCTGGAATGGTCTGGGTTGGAGGGGAATTAGGGATCCAGTTCGAACCCCTGCCATGGCAGGGACACCTTCCCCTGTCCCAGGCTGCTCCAAGCCCCAATGTCCAACCTGGCCTTGGGCACTGCCAGGGATCCAGGGGCAGCCACAGCTGCTCTGGGCACCCTGTGCCAGGGCCTGCCCACCCTCACAGGGAACAATTCCCGCCCAAGATCCCATTTAACCTTTCCTCCTTCCGTTTAAAACGATTTCCCCTTTTCCTGTCACTCTCTTCCCTCCTAAGAGTCCTTCTCCCTCTTTTTCCTAAGCTCCGTTTAGGGCTCTGGTGGGTCACATCATGAACTGTGAAAGGGAAGGGCTCATTCTCCAAATCTGAGGCTCAATTTTGTTTCCAAACTCTGTTTTTTCCCTTTTTGACATGGCCGTGGTCCCATTGGGATAGGAAACAGATTTATTAGTAGGAACTCACTGTAGTGAGGGGGTAGGATTTGAGCAGGGTGGGATTTAAAGCACTTGTGGGGTGTACATCCCTCAGTAACCCCCATGAAGGGGATGTCAGTGAGGGGAAGAAGCCCTGTCAGGGTGCTGTTCCTCCTCTGATTGCCAAAAGAGGTGAATTTTAAGGAGAGAGTAAACTGTGCCTTAAAAATGTCGAGTTTAAAGGGAGACTGGACAGGACCTCAAGGAATCCTAGCCCAGCTCTCTGTCCCTGGGGAAGCTGAAATCATTCCTGGGGAGGATTTGCATCCTGGTCAAAATGCCTGTTACCCCATGGAAGCAAAGGAATGTGCCCAATTTCCTCCTTGCATGGAATTATTTCTGGAAATACTGTCCAAGGATAATGACACCATCCCACTTGTGCTTTGGTGCCACTCAGAATCTGTGGCCTGTTTTTACCATGGAATTGAATGAATCCTCAGAGCCTCCCGCTTTTACCTCCCCTCCAGAGAAGGTGAAACTGTAGAAGAGGAACATCCGAAACCAGAGACTCTGAACTTCCTCAGATTTCAAGGGAAAGGATGTCCCAGAGTGACTCAATCCGTGTTTTGAATGCTCCAGCATAATTTCTGGCAATCAGTCTGTGGTAATGCTTGGGATGAGACAAAATGCTCCCTTCTCCATTTGGAAGAGAAGGAGATGATGAAACCACATCCTCAGGCTCGGACTCGAGGCACGTAGATTTGGGCAGATTATCTCATTTCCTCTGTGCAACACTTGAGGTCCTTGCCTTGTCAGCAAGCCCTCCTTCCACTCTGGAAGGCATTGCTGCTCTTGAATTTGTCTGTCCTGAAAGAGACCTGGAATTCCTCTTCTGTATTCCTCCAGGAATAGCCGGAAATGTGCAAGAAGAGACATCTGAAGAATGTTTTCAATGGTTAAAGACTTTTGAAACGTGGCAGAACAAGGAGGAATGGCTTCAAACTGAGAGAGAGTGGGTCTGGATTAGATATTGGGAAGAAAATCCCAGGGCAGGGTGGGCAGGCCCTGGAATGAAATTCCCAGAGAAGCTGTGGCTGCCCCTGGATCCCTGGCAGTGTCCAAGGCCAGGTTGGACACTGGGGCTTGGAGCAGCCTGGGACAGTGGAAGGTGTCCCTGCCATGGCAGGGGTGGCACTGAAGGAGCTTTAAGATCCCTTCCAACCCAAACCATTCCATGATTCCATGAACTTAAGCATGAGGTTCTCATTTCTTCCTTGGCTTTTCAGGCTGGTTCTGAGGTAGAAGTCTATCGCTGTTTTACACCAACAATGACACAGACTCTGAGATCAGAAGGCTAGAAAAATAACTTTTTATTTTGAGATGTGTCTCTCTTTTAGACTATTTTATATAGACTAATTCGATTGGTGAAACAAAGGTAAACCTCTTGGACCACATTGGTTAAAACAGATGTTCCTCAAGAAACCTCTCCTGTAAGAAAGAATGGATTACATAAGTATAGTTATAAAAACTTTTTTCTTGTTTATAGAAAATTGTTTGGGAAAAGAATTTCAGAAACCAAAACAACACAGGCATGAAATTAGGGTTACAGAAGTCACTTATTTACACAGCTCTTATTGCTACTGTTTTATGGGTGGGGAAATGAAAGAGAAGAAATGACATGTTTGAATCACATGGGAAGTCTGGGGACACTCTGGGTGTCCACAGACCTCAAATCCCATTTTCCAATGTAGCACTTCAAAGCTTCAACCACAAAATAAAAACCTCTCAGCTCTCAAGTCCTTTTTATAGATGGAAACCATGGCTGACATATACAAAAAATTCTGTGTGGAATCTCACACTTTGAGTGATAAAGGAATCCCAGAATCCCAGGATCCCTGAGGCTGGAAGAGCCCTCCCAGCCCAGGGAGTCCCAGCTGTGCCCGATGCCCACCTTGTCCCCAGCCCAGAGCTCTGAGTGCCACCTCCAGGTGACACCTCCAGGGATGGGCACTCCAAAGCTCCCTGGGCAGCCCCTGCCAAGGCCTGAGCACTCTTTCCATGGGGAAATTCCTCCTGAAATTCCTAATACCACTTCTCAGCCAGAAGTCAGTCTCCTTCCCTGGCTTAGAAACACCAATTTTATTACAAAACATGGGGGTTTATATAGTTTGTTGTTGACCAGGAGCATTAGATCTAAGGATGACCTCAGGGATGGTGCCCTCCTTCCATGCAACAAGGACCATGTGTCCCAATGCTCACCCTGGATGCTGACAAAAACTTCAGCCGATCAATGATGTCAGGAAGGGACCAGGGCCTTTTTTTCTGGGATGTGTGATGGGAGCAGCTCTGAGTGTCCCCATGAGCTTGTCAGGAAGTGACATCAGGGCTGGACGACAGTGCCTCAACCCCATGAATTATTGAGTGCCTGAGATTGTTGTGGGGAGGGGCTGCACGGGGAAGAAGATCTTTTTCGGGAGGCAAATAAAGGAAGGCAGAACAGCTGATTAGTTACTATTATCAGTGGCTAATGGGTGTCGTGTTGATAAGATGGTAACCAGATAGCAGCGAGAGAGGGTTTTAGTGCTAAGTACTCCATCGCCTGCGTGTGAGGCCTCATTACTGCACTTGGATCCCCTCCTGGATGAATTTTTTATGACCTCACCATTTTTTTCTCACTCCTTGCTTTGCTCTTCTTTCCATCCTGCCCAGGTCCTGAGCAGAAGTGGGAATGTGTGATTAGGAATAAAAACTTCAGAGTTTTTGTCTTGCAGCACAACCCGCTATTGAGAAGATGGGGAGGGGAAAAAATTGCTAAAACTCAGCTTCCATTGTTCTTTTCATTGCAAATTAAAGGAGTATAATTGAGTCTGTTCTTTGGTGTGGGATATAGAACAATTAGGGGATAACATGGTTGCAAAGAGGTTCCCAAAAATCTTCTCCACTGAGGTAGAGGATGTGAAGCACAATCTCACTTTTCCATGCTCCTTCCAGTACTGGGGACACTTTATAGGAAATGGAGTGGGAATGTGTGATTAGGAAAACTCCAGCTTTTTGTCTTGGAGCACAGCGTCCCATTGAGAAGATGGGGATGGGAAAATATTCCCAAAACTCGTCTTTAGTTGTTCATTTAATTGCACTTTAAACTAGTTTTATCAGGTCTGTTCTGTGGTGTGGGATATAGAACAATTAGGGGATAACATGGTTGCAAAGAGGTTCCCAAAAATCTTCTCCACTGAGGTAGAGGATGTGAGGCACAATCTCCCTTTTCTGTGCTCCTTCCAGTGCTGGGGACACTTCACAGGGATTGGGGCACCTCCTGAGGGTGCCTTGGAGAAGGAGAGAGCAGGTGGAGGGAGGAAAGGCACGGGCAGGACAATTCCTTCTCCTGGATAGGGTGACAAGACCTGGAGAGGTCAGGAGAACAAAGGGTGTGTAGTGGTTTTATCTTCTTTTTGCCAGAGTCAGGATTAAATGTGTGAGACAGTATTTTGTGTTCAGACCCAGATGTTTATTAATTCTTATCTATAAGAAACCCATAACTCACAAACCGTGAGCTCTACAGCACGTCTAGCTAACAAACTGAAAAAATGGCCTCAATCTCTCTCTCTGCAAGGCCTTTTAAGGACAAACTGTCCAATTAAGAAACGACACCTAAATTGTTTTCACTTTTAACCCAATAACCAACCACCCCAGGCCCGCAATGCAGACTTTTCTGTCCAATTACAAAACACCACCCAGACCCATGGAGAAGAAGGTGAAAAAGAAGGACTGGCCTCTGCCCTAAATCCTCCATCTTGTTTTATATATATTGCTGTATTCTAAACCCTTAAACTCTGAGTTTTCCATCCTGTGATATCACACACTGCTATTCAAACCACACACCCACAATCCCAGTGCTGTCACTCAATTTTGGAAGCCTTTTGCACGGCCTCAGGTCAATGCAGTGTTTGCTTGGGGGTCAGTGCCTGTCAGCACAGAAAGCCTGAAATTCTCAGTGCCCAGGGTTCCAACAAGGGTGTAAATCCCAGCTCCTCAGGTCTTGCTCTGGTGTGCAATGGGCCGGAGGAAAGGGGGAGTTCCAACATTTCCTTGTGCCTTGTGCCAGCAGCAGCTCTGGGGAAGAGCTGAAATTTCTGTTTGATGTCTCCTCGGGAGGAGATTGAGAAGGAAACCTCGGGCTGGTTTTGGTTGTGTTCCTCCCCCACCACATGGAAGCCCTTTGCCCATGGATCAGGTCATGAAAATGGCACCTGGACACAAAGAGGCTTCTTCCTGGCATTTTCCAAGACCTGAAGGAACATTCCTGAATATTCCTGAAGGAATATCTGTCCTCATCATAGATATAAATCCTCATTATAGGCATAAATATCTCAGTATTACACTGTCTACCAAAGAAGAAGCTTATCTTTATGTATAATCCACATTTCCCACAGATCCATCCTCAATCCCATTGTTTCTTCCATAATGCACAGCTCAGGATAAAGTTCCTAAGGGCTGCTCCCCAGGATTTCCTCTTTGAAAGAATCTTCTCTGAAAGATAAGACATATGGTCTCATATCTTCATCTTTCCTTCCTCTGAAAAAATCTGAGTCACAGTTTGGGGAGCAACAGGATAAATGACAAGAAAAAAATGAAATGTCTGATAAAAGTGAGTTCCATGTCACAACTTTTTACGTAATCATGTTTTTATACCAGGAAAATACCAAAAACTCAACGTTAAGAACTAATTACTTGATCCCCATTTTCTTTTTCTTTGTTGCTGTATTAAAAATCACAAGGACATTTTCAGATTTGCAAACTTTTTAATCATGGAAAGACTTGGAAATTCTGAGACCACTGGAATTCTTCACTTAATTGTTTGTGAAAGTGACATTACAGCTTCCCCTGTCCCTGTCCCCACTCTTTTTCCAGTCAGCTACAGCTAAATCCTCCCCAGGAATTCCTGTTGAGGAGGGATTTTAGCACAGAACTTTTTTCCTTGCCTTTTCCCATTTCAAGGAATAACTCAGCAGTATTCTGAGCTGACCAGCAACACACCGAGAGTCACAGTCTTGTCAGAGGCCAGGCTCAGTTTGAGGATTGTCCAGGAATTTCCAGCTTTTTAAATTCAGAGTTGGTCCCTGATATCAGAGCTGGAAGTGAAATTCTAGGAAATCAGGCCCTGCTGAATATTTCAAACCCACAAAACACGATGGAAAAATCAGATCTTTGCTGAGAGCTGCTAAAAGCTGTGATGCCAAATGCAGGAAGGAATCAGCCCTGCATAAAATACCTTCAAGGTGCTCCAACATTTTCTACATCATTGACAGAACTTTAGAAACCCACGGAAAATTGTATCCTCTCTCCTCATCCAGAAGATGTGGATCTGTCTGGAATGAGTTCTGTTGGACTCCCACCTCAGGGTTTTCCCCCCTCTGGCTGACTCCTGGATGCCCTCAGGACTGGAATGGGCATTCCCATGCCAAGCCATCAGTGTGTCCCAGTGCTCCCAGACAAACCAGCTGGGCAGGACTCCATGGAGCCCAATAAAACAGCGAAGATTCCTCCTCCAAAGACATGGAGTGACTCCAAGGAGCCTCCTTTCCTCATCCTCCTGCTTCTCCCTGCCAAAGAGCATCTTCCCGACTGCTTTAATCTGCAAGATCCATCTTACTTTAACCCTATTGAAAAGGACTGATGTTTTGGGGTTGTGCTGGGCTATATTAAAATCCATATTTCAAACAATAAATGCTTTCCATTTATCCAGCCTAGTCTCTTTTCTATGGAGCCAAACTTTCAGGCAGTTAGCTCAACCTTTCAGGAATATGAAGCACCTTTTTCATCCTGTGCCAACACTGTAATGCCTCCAATAATTTATGTTTAATTTTTAATACAGTTATCTATCATGAGTAATTATGTGGGCTGCTCACAATATTCCATTTTCTGTTATGTGGTTTTTTTTCTGAAGATTGTGGACTGGAAGAAAAAAATAAAAGCCCCAGTGCTGCTGCTTTTCTGCTGAATTTCTTTTGAAAAAGAAATTTTGAGGCAGCTTGAAGGTTCTGTGTGTCAGAGCCTAAGAGGTGCTTGAGATCTGCTGATATTTGAGTGAGAAATGGTGGTGATTTATACCCAGAAAAGGCTCTGTGAAGGTTTCTTCACATCCATGGGGATATTTTGGTGGGGTTTTTCTGCAGGGCTCAGATTTTGGGGACAAAATTTAATGTAGAGACCCCCAGGCTGTTTCACACTGCAGTGGGAGCAGCTGGATTTGTTAATCTATATTTGGCAATAAATATTGCTATAATTCCCAGCTCTATCTGAGCCACCGGAAGCTGAAATCCTCAGGGCCATATAAAGTTTTCTGTCCAAATCCACGCTTGGAGATGTCTGTGTTCTTTCTCTCAGGCCCGGGAGCTCTCTGGATGAGCACTGCTCTTCTGGGAGGGGAAAAAAAATAAAACCCCAAATGGTTCTTTCCCTTTTTTCCTGGCCAGACCACAGCTTGTCCTGACGTGCTCCTGCTCTGGGAATTGGGGCTGGGATGTGGATGGGTCTGAGAACACAGATCTACACCAAGGAAGCCACTGGATACTTGTCAGGGCCAATTCCACCCTCTGTGCTGGTGGAGGAGCCTTTAAATAAGAGCAATCCTCAGAAATGGGGTCGGTGATGCATTAAATTCACACACACACAAAAAAAAATTCTCCTCACAGCAGATGCGCCCAAGTTTCTGGTTCTTCCACGAATCCCTCAATACTGTTTATTTTGCCATTTACACCAATTCTTCCCCTTGGGAAGACATGGGTGAAACCAAATTTGGTTTAATGAACCAAACTTCATTCCAGAACTTCCACAGACAGTCAGGAAGGAAACATTCCTTCAGGGAAACATTTCCTGCTGGTGGTTGCTTTAGGCCTGATCCTCAGAGAAGGCCTGGACCACACCTTCAAACCACAGAAACTAGGAAGGTAAAACTAACACTTGGAAAGTCAAATTAATAGTTGGAAGGTAAAGTTAACACTTGAAAATGTTGAACTTCGTGGGTTCCAGACAGGTGCTGGTGTCTCCTCAGGTGAGGGCAGGAACATTTTTCCCGATGTCCCGGTTTGGAAAGACAGGTGTCTGTCAGGGAAAGCTGGAGCCTCCCTTGGAATGGAGAATGTAAATCCCCTCCCTCTGCATTATTATAATTTTGAAATTAAGGGGCTCTCAGGCAAAGATGTGGGAATAGGAATAACAGTTCTTTACTAGGAAAATTAAAAATAAAAATGTAGCAATACAAAAAAAGCAAACAAAAAAAGCCAACCAAACAAACAAACAAAAAAAAACCTGACAGAGTCAGAACACAACCTGACACCCTGTTGGTCAGGGTGTTGGGAGCAGTCCAATCAAATCCTCCTGCAGTGACAGATGTGGTTCTGTTGGAGCAATGATCCTGTAGCAGGGTGTAGTTTTCCTCTGAAGGTGCAGTGGTGGTGAGATGGGTCTGTCCTTCCTCTGGGAATGCAGTGCAAACAGGCTGTGCTGGTGTTCTGAATCTCAGGTTTTATCCAGGTAGGAATGCTGGGCTCCTCCCCCTGGGTGGAGCATCTCCCAATGGGATGATGGAATTGTATCAGTCATGCAGTGAGCCTCGATGGCCCATGAACAGCAGATATCCCTGGAGGGAAGAGATAAAAAACACTGCCCCACCTGGTTTTAACAGCTGGCACATTAACAGAAGATTCCCCCCGGTGTTATGAGGGAGAGGTCGTGGAAGAGATAAAGAAAAACACCTCCCNTAAAAACTCTGTTTGATCTAAAGGGGAAGAGATGAAAGAGGGTGAAAATGGGGACAGTGGGCAAGATCGCTGTCACTGCCTCTTGAGAATGATACTGGGGCAAAGGAGGACACGAGAAAAACATGGTCGTTTTGGAAAAAGTCCAGGGGAGGCCACAAATTTGATGTGAGGAGTGAAATCCTTCTGCTCTGGAGCCAGGCTGGGAGAGCTGGGGGTGCTCACCTGGAGAGGAGAAGCTCCAGGGAGAGCTCAGAGCCCCTGCCAGGGCCTGAAGGGGCTCCAGGAGAGCTGCAGAGGGACTGGGGACAAGGCCTGGAGGGACAGGAGCCAGGGAATGGCTCCCAGTGCCAGAGGGCAGGGCTGGATGGGATCTGGGGCAGGAATTGTTCCCTGTGAGGGTGGGCAGGCCCTGGCACAGGGTGCCCAGAGCAGCTGTGGCTGCCCCTGGATCCCTGGCAGTGCCCAAGGCCAGGTTGGACATTGGGGTTTGGAGCAGCCTGGGACAGTGGGAGGTGTCCCTGCCCGTGGCAGGGAGATGGGAATGGGATGAACTTTATGATCCCTCCCAACCCAAATCATTTTGGGATTCTCTAAAGGGGTTTTCCAGAGGTCTCTCCTGTTCTTAGCACCCCTTTTTCAGGGAGGACATGGAGCCACGATCGCCGATTCCCATAAAATCTCTTTCACTGACAGCTCTGCTCTCTTCCATCCTTCCAGGGGCCACAGGAGTTTTTGCTGGAGCACTGAGTGTCTCTCCCAGCATCTTTCCAGGGGAGAGCCCAGGAATTCAAATTTTCCTTTCATTGCTGCTCAGCCTGGCAGCATCAGGAGCTGTCCTGGCAAATTGGAGCTGACAGCTGGAAACTGCTCCCATGGATTTCCTATTGCTCCTTTTAACCAGCCTGGATTAAATTGCACCAAAAGGGCTGACAACTTTCAAATCCCTGCCATTATATCACATTAAGGGCTGCAAAAATCTGCCTGCTTCCACAAATTTCAAAGTCAATTGATATTTAAGCCCAGGAGACATCCTAGAGCCCAGGGTAGAACCAGCACACGTGGGTGTGTTCCTTCTGCATCCAGGCCCAGCTGCACTTCCCAAGGATTGCTCCAAACCAGCATTCCTAGAAGTTTTATGCACAAAGGAAATACTTTTAATATAGGAAAAATAACTCCAGGCAGGAATTTTTCCCTCAGGAAGACTTCTGGATGCACATGGCTTTGGGAAGCACTGGGATATCTTATTTTGGACTCACTAATTACAAGAATTACCTGTGAGTTGATGAACAATCCCATGGAAGGAATAAAAAGTGAGGATTAATCCTTGCATGTCAGGTGGATTAAAAAATCAATCCTGGGTCTAATTTTAACACAACTTCTAAAAGATTTTCCCTCTCATGTATTTCCATTCCCTCAGAAAAAAATATTGAGCCAAAAAAATAGTATTTCACAATTAACTGAGCACAGAAATGCCCATGCCAACATGCTGGTCACAAAATAATCTCTTTTTTCATAAACATTAGGATACATTGCCCTGGTTAATTGTGGAGGTGGACTAGAGGGGGAGGAATTACGGCTCTGCTTCCTTACTTTTTCTATCAAATGTGCTGCTGAGACACTTGGCATTGTTCAGCCTGGACAGGAGAAGCTTTGGGCTGAGCTCAGGGTGGCCTTGCAGGGCCTGAAGGAGCTGCAGGAAACGTGGAGAGAGACAATTGCCAAGGGCTGGAGGGCCAGGAGCCAGGGAATGGCTTCCCAGTGCCAGAGGGCAGGACTGGATGGGATCTGGGGCAGGAATTGTTCCCTGTGAGGGTGGGCAGGCCCTGGCACAGGGTGCCCAGAGCAGCTGTGGCTGCCCCTGGATCCCTGGCAGTGCCCAAGGCCAGGTTGGACACTGGGGCTTGGAGCAGCCTGGGACAGTGGAAGGTGTCCCTGCCTATGGCAAGGGATTGGAACTGGATTTAATTCCCTTCCAAATCCAAACGTGCCATGACTCCATGATTCTGTCACTCTCGTGTTTGTTATAAATTCAACACTGTCACTTTACAGGGAATATCAGCAGAAAATAATTTCCTATTATGCCTCTAAGCCCCCTCCCTCCAGATCCAAGTGGATATTAGTAACTTCCATCCAGGACTGTAGATATTTCTCCCTCACACACAGGCTCATGGACATGAGTTAAACTTCCTTTCTGAGGGGGAGTTTATCAGCAATCAGGAACCCCTTAATTAACATTCAAGAGAAGAAAAGATTTAAATTATTTTATTCCTCTTCTCTTCCTTCATCAATACAGGAGAAAGAAAATTATTCATATCACCATCATGTTTTTAAGTCCCTTATATAACTAAACCCCCACACATGTAAAACAGTTCATTTTGGGATTGTGTATTTTATGGTTGCTTTGGTCTCTGGACTTTAGACCAGTCTGCTCCAAATCCTTGAAAGTGTTTTGGGACATCCTGAATCACTCCAGCCACTGAAGCAGTGGCAGCCTGACCTTGGCACCACTTGAAAGGCCAGCAAAGACTGGGAGAGCCACTTCCCCAACTTCCACACTCTGTATGCTGATGGAGCAGAGGAAAAGAAACAATTCCCAGAGCAGGCTGTGTCCTCAGAGTGCTGGAGAAGTGACCTCATGGCTGACCCACACAGACACACACATTAGGGACACATGTATTCTGGATTTGTGCTTTCAACTCAGAAATCTAACTTTCAGTCAATACACACCGGTCTGCCTGTTTATTAATTTTTAAAAATACTGGATTTGGGTGGGAATAAGATGGGATTTTACCAAGTGCAGACATTTCATAGAATCATGGAATGGTTTGGGTTGGAAGGGACCTCAAAGCCCATCCAGTGCCACCCTTGCCATGGCAGGGACACCTTCCTCTGTCCCAGGCTGCTCCAAGCCCCAGTGTCCAACCTGGCCTTGGGCACTGCCAGGGATCCAGGGGCAGCCACAGCTGCTCTGGGCACCCTGTGCCAGGGCCTGCCCACCCTCACAGGGAACAATTCCTGCCCCAGATCCCATCCAGCCCTGCCCTCTGGCACTGAGAAGCCATTCCCTGGCTCCTGTCCCTCCAGCCCTTGGCAATTGTCTCTCTCCAGGTTTGCTGCAGCTCCTTCAGACCCTGCAAGGCCACACTGAGCTCACCCCAAAGCTTCTCCAGGCTGAAAATTTGTTGGATTTTTCATGAATCCTTCATGGCTTTCTTTTATTATCACAATCAAATACGTCTCCTAAAGTCTGATTCTGAAATCTGAGTGTCTGGGTGTGGCCTTTAAGGTCACTGTGGATTCTTTGATCTGATGCCATGTTCCGGACTAAAGTGGATTTTATTGGGTGTGATAATTTCCACTGTGTGGTTCAGTACCAGGAACAATGAAAAATCAGCTTGGCTGATTTTAATACTGTTAAAAAAATATGGATGGGGGTCAGCTGTGGCTTTCCTTGAGGTTGTTACAAGGGGAATGTCTCAAAAGCAGTTTGGGAGGTTTTTTTGGGAAATCATTTGTGTCTCAGAGACCTGCACTGGTTCCTCCTCACCCATGAGAGCCAACACTCTCCCCAGGTTAAAATCCCAGAGATTTAAGAGCATTTTCATTCCAAAGGCCAAAATTCCTTGGCATCCTCTCTTTACGTGCCCCACAAGAGCCTTGAAATCCCAGTGTTTGATTTTCTGCACCAAGCCATGTAATCATAGCCACTGTTTTTATCACCAGCCACTGCCACAAGGATTTAATCCTCAAGTTTCCAGGCAGGGAAGAATTCCATGCATGTTCCAGCTCTTCAGTAAATTCATGATGATCCAGCAGGTTTTACACAAGTAAAACAAAGATACTGAAGGAAAAGTGATGAACAAAACTTCCAGGCTCTAAACAGAGTTGGAGGAGGATCATTAAATCAATGCTGGTTTTAATTTTATTTTTTCTTACCAAAGGGAAAAAAAAAGGGGTCATGAATTCTTATCAAGCTTCCTTAAAGGACAGCTTGGCATTGGCTCTGACTTCTTAAAATTAAAATTATATTGATTTTCCATTTTATTAAATAAATGTGCCTCCCTGCGCTCACTTTAGGAAAAGAAAAATGTTTTCAGTGCAATTTTCTCTTCAGCAATTGCCTGGATTTTGCCTGTGGAATGCTCATCTCCATCCAAATTGAGGGACAAAGGGATTATCCAGAATAGTCCTAATTCCAAGCCATTGGTGGCACCCTCTCAGACAAATAAATGAAAAGTCAATTCTCTTGGTGCTTTGGTTAAAAACTGTCCATGAACGTTCACATTACTTGGGAAAGAAACTGGAAGTTGTAGAAAAGTGGGATTTGAACACTGTTGAATACTTTGGGATCAAAACTGGCAATTCCTAAATGGGCAAAGCTGGGAATTGTCACATCCATTAGAGTTTGGTGGGATTTTTACAGCTTAGGAAGATGGAAAAAAGCATTCCTAATAAAAAGTGTCCTTTGACCTCAGGGATGAAGGGACATTTTTGAAGGGAAAGCATCAACCCTGGTTGTCTTTGACCCTTTAGATGGAGAGCAAGAAGAAGCTGAGGAGGCAGATCCCCGAGTTTGGTGGGAGATCTCTGATTTCCCTCCTTGGTCTTGGGCCCAGTTTCCCAGGAAGAGTAAGGAAAGCTCCAAACAGGTCAGTTTTCCATGGACAAAATCCTTCCCTGTGAGAATGGGGGAGCCCTGGCACATCACTCTTGTATAGTAAAAGAGACACAGGTTTTTGAGATTCGAAGGTTAGAAAAATGACTTTTTATTTTGGATGTGTCTCCCTTTTATTCCATCTTACATAAACTAATTTGATTGGTGAAACAAAGGTAAAATTCTTCAATCACATTGGTTAAAAACAGAGGGATAGTAAGGAAAGTTCCTCTTGTGAGAAAGAATGGACAAACATAGGTACAGTTACAAAAACATTTCTGTTGTTTACAGAAAATCGCCTGGGAAAAGAATTTCAGAAACCAAAACACCTCAGGCTTGAAATCAGGGCTACACCGACACAGATTCCCAGAGCAGCTGTGGCAGCCCCTGGATCCCTGGCAGTGTCCAAGGCCAGCTTGGACATTGGGGAATTGGAAGGTGTCCCTGTCCATGGCAGGGGTGGCACTGGATGATCTTTAAGATCCCTTCCAACCCAAACCATTCCATGAGCCTACAGGATAAGAAGGCTCCAAAGGAGCTCTTAGTGCTTCCTGTACTATGTGTGATTGAAAAGGAATAATTTGGGAAGTATTATTTGCATAAAGGATTTCAGGACACTATTTAAACCCCTGAGAGATGCCAAAACTCCCTTATTTTTTTTGGAAAGCCAGTTAAGACTCCATCACATAATTTACAAAACACGAGCACTCAAGAGCTGGGGAATGAATAATTTAAGAGCTCATTAATCTCACACTCCCCACACCATAAACACAATTATCCATTGAAGCAGCTCTGGAGAAGTGAACATTTCATCACCACACAAGGCCCATTCTTCTGATTCCGGCTTCAAAATATTCCATCAGGGGCCACCCAGCCAAAAACATGGAATAAAACTGTCCTGAAATCCAACAGCCACACAGGCAGGGCCACATTGAAGCTGAATTTCAGCCGAATTTCTCAACCTTGCATTCCACATTTTCCTTCTTTTATTCCACTCTGGAATGGCAGGAGAGGTGTTTTTCTGCTGGGAGCTAATTTTTGAACCCAAGCTGTGTTTTTTCCATGCTGGCTGTGATGGGATGGGGAGATAATGGAAGGTCAGGAAGTGCTGCTGAAATCTCCTGTCAGGCGGATTTGAGATGGATTTTTGGTAGGAGCGAAATAATCCCACAAAATCTAATTTTAACCACATTTTAGGAGGGAAATATAATTCCAGGCTTGGAAGAAATAATCATGTCTTTCCACATCCATTTTTCTGCAGTGGAATTACACAAGGAAACACCTTGCCTCTGGCATTCCTAAAGGAAATTCCAGGGAACTGAGCATTCCTTACCTTATGGTATTTCCATAAAAACACCTCCTCTTACATGATTTTATTTAGAGGAGGGAAAAAATAGCTTCTCATAAAACCCCTCGGGAATATCCTTCCCGGGATACTCCAAATTACACTCAATTCTCTGGGATTATTTCCTTCATGGACTGGTCACAGAAAGCTTTTAAAAGCACACTTTTGGGGTTACCTGATTCCAGGGAATTGTGACATTCCTGGATATGTATTTTTTCCACCTGGGCTCTTGGTTCACAAAGAGATTTCAGGTGTCCAGCACCTGTGCTCCTCTCCATTGTTAAATGATGATTTTTTTCCTGTTCTATATTCCCTTTTATCATATTCCCTCTCTTCCCAGAATTTCTGCCCTAGACCCTACAGAGTGAAACACAAGCTCCTGCTCTTCACTAACCAATTTGCATCCCAAATTATGACACTTCCAAGACTTGCCACTTCCTTTCTCTTTCCCTTTCCAGAATTCCCTTTTTTATTATATATTTTATAGTTTTTATTTCCTCCAGCTGTTTTTCTTTCCCACTAACATTCCACCTCTTGGAAATGCCAGATTTTCCTCTTGTTTTCTCAATTTTTTCCCTGATTTCTAAAACCTTTACCAGGGAGAGTTGCTAATGGTCTACAGTTGTTGGTCCTTGACTGTTTCAAGAGATTTGATGAAAGCCAATGATCAAAAGATCTTGGAATTTTCCATATTTGTGCTGGCTTTTAACAGATCTATTTGTAAACAATCTATTGACTCCCCCTTCTCCCCAGTACGCCTGAAACTCATTTCATTCCATTGCTGTCCAAGACCCTTCATGGATGGGAAGAACAAGGGGTGCAGAGTGTTCCTCCTTTATGGCAGGAGTGGCTGCAGGCTGGAGGGACATGTCATGGAATCACAGAATTCCAGAACGGTTTGGGTTGGGAGGACCCTAAAGCCCACCCAGTGCCACCCCTGGATGGGCAGGGACACCTTCCCCTGTCCCAGGCTGCTCCAAGCCCCAGTGTCCAACCTGGCCTTGGGCACTGCCAGGGATCCAGGGGCAGCCACAGCTGCTCTGGGCACCCTGTGCCAGGGCCTGCCCACCCTCCCAGGGAACAATTCCTGCCCCAGATCCCATCCATCCCTGCCCTCTGGCACTGGGAAGCCATTCCCTGGCTCCTGTCCCTCCAGCCCTTGGCAATTGTCTCTCTCCAGGTTTCCTGCAGCTCCTTCAGGCCCTGCAAGGCCACCCTGAGCTCAGCCCAAAGCTTCTCCTGTGCAGGCTGAACAATGGCAGCTGTGCCAGCCTTTCCTCCCAGCAGAGCTGCTCCATCCCTCTGCTCATCCTGCTGCCTCCTCTGGGCTCTCTCCAGCAGCTCCACGTCCTCCCTGTGCTGGGAATTCCCCAGGGCTGGGGCAGCTCTGCAGGTGGGGTCTCACCTGAGGGGACACAGGGGGGAGGGATTTTCCTCCCCATCCCAACCAGTTTCAGCAGGACCAGAATTCCTGTGTGACTCCAAGCCAAGTCATTGCCTTGCAGAGCCCACCTGATGCTCTTCTGAGAGTCCAGATGGTGCAAAGCCCTGGAATGCTCCTGCTCCAAGGCCATCAGCAATTCCTGGAGCTCAGGTGACTCATTAATATCCTCCCTGACAAGTCAGATTGAAATGCACGCTGAAAAACGACTTTTTCCTGTCGGAGCTCATTAGGTTTTATGCACAAAACAAAATCATTATTCAGAGATCTGGAACTCCTTTCCTAAAGTGGGGCATCTATTGAATATCCCCAATGCAATTCTTCCTCCTAATATGGTAATTCGTTATCTGGATTTAATTATCTGTGAGGTGAAAGGTTGCTGGGCACTGTTGTTCTGCAGGAGCCCAATGGAAATTTTTAAGTACTTTCACTCTGTCTTTACAGATCAATCTTCCTGCTAATGACAACCAATACTTTCAGCTATGATTACAGAGCAGCTCCATCTTTTCATGAGCCGAGACTCTTTGGAATCATAAGTATTGATCTTTTTAATAGAAGTCAAGAAAAATGAAATTACCGGGGCTTCTTTTTGCAAAACTATGATAAATTGCAACTGGGAAAGTTACAGAAGAGTTTTTTCTTTTTTTTTTTTTTTTCCCTTTGCTGTGGATTATTTTAATCTCGAAAAACGATGTGCTTTTTAATAATGTTTGTCTTTCCATTATGCACATTTGCAGCAAAGCCAGAACTTATTTTTGTATGACTTTACATAACCACATTTAAGCAAAGCCATGCCAGAATTGCCTCGCTGGTATATTTAGGTAACCATCAAACAGACTCTGGGCTAAAGGAGAAAGCTGATTTTAGATGCCAAGTGGTTGTATTTTCTTGGCATCTCCGAGTTTAATCCAATTTTTGAGCAGTGTTTTGAGCTGTCTACAATCAAATATTCATTTGTTTCTTACAGAGAGCTCGCCCTTCATTGCTTGTAATATTGTGACAAGTGACTTCACCTCTCTGCATTTTCTCTCTTCCCAGAAGACTCGTACTGGCTTTCACATCTCCCATTTTCCATGGGAATTTATGGCTCTCCCTCTTGCTCCGTGTTGTAAACCTCTAGTATTTGACCAGGGAATGCTCCTGTGGGACCCAGCTCCCATGCACCCCATTAAAAACTTCATTTTCCAGCTTGAAGCCTCATTCTTGTGCCAACAAAACAGAAGGAAAAACCAGATTGGATCCCAATTGTAGCTATTCCTCTTGGGTAAATTCCTTTGTGAAAGGAGTGGGAGAGGTAAATCTTAAAGACAGGAGAAAAGATGTGGGTAAATCACGTGGTAGAAAGTATAAACTGGTGGCTCTTACTGGTGTTAACAGGAACTGGGGGATGTCCTGCAGATATTTTAAATCAGAGCCACAGGAAAACTCAATTGAAGAGACAGTTCCACATTTTCTTATTGCCTGATTGATCCTCAGTGCTGTAAATCCATGGCCTTTCCAGGCTGATTTCCACCAGGCAATTTCCTTTTTTCCTAATCACACCCCCATAATTTTTTAACTTCCCCTTCATTTTTCATTATGGGAAGCCTCCAGCTCCCAGCGATTTGGGTTTATTGCTGTCCTTGGAACTCTCCATATTTTTCTGTCACATTAATTCCTGAACATTTTGTTAACCTCTGTCTTTTGCTGGTTTTAGATGCCTGGACTTAACACTTGCTGTGCTTATTGGCACCTTCATCCCTAAAGCTGCACTGACAGAATAACTTGATTTTTTAAAAAGCAACTAAAATAAATATATTGCAAAGCAGTTTTACATGCTCCTCCCAGTGTGGTTAATTTGCATCTTCATTAAATCATAAACAGAGAGATTTCCTTGGTGAAATCAGATACAGTTCTGTAAAAAACACCAAGAAACACAATAAAATTGGCTGTTTCAACAGAACACAGATGATTTCAAGTCATACTGAAATATCCTTCACTATTTTTAATGGAAACATTTAAAATAATAAATTCTGGGATATTTTTAAGTTGTGATACACAAAAATTCTGTTTAATTCATGGAGTTCCTAAACTGTGCTTGAGTGGGATTGTTCACCCAACTCCATATCTTTTGCTTCATTTGTTTTTCCCTTGTTTTTTAACTTTCTGCTGCTGGCCACTATTGGAAGGAGGTTCCTGGGATGGACACAATGTGAATCCTGGTCTAATTGTTCCACTTAAAATCATGGAATCATGGAATGGTTTGGGTTGGGAGGGACCTTCAAATCCATCTCATTCCACCCTCTGCCATGGGCAGGGAAATTTCCACCACCCCATGTTGTTCCAAACCCCATCCAACCTGGATATCCTTTTCTCTGAATATCCCATTCGCAGGAATTATCATAATTAAAATATTGATAAAAGTCTCAAAAGCCCATTGATTACATTTTATGTTATCTCATTTTCATGGACTTAACCTTTTAAAGGTAATTTTTTATATTCTGTATGGGCAGGGTTCTGTCTGTGCTGCAGATGGACAAACCAGGGCACAAAATAATTTTGGGACATTCTGCACCCAGATGCTGAAAATCCAGGTATAAATGAGAAGCCTGAGTTAAAATCATGGCAATAATTTAATAATTTCTTCTTACTTTCAATAGTAGAGAATGGTTCAGCACGGCTTAAAAATCAGTTGGAAAAGCTCAAATGTGCCTTTCTTTTACAGAATTTTATTGATTTTACTGACTGGTTTTTGTGATTTAATGAAGATTCTGCATTGGGAAAGAGAGTGCAAAACTGCACTGCAATATATTTATTTATAAATTTATATTGATATTTATTTACATTTACACATATATATATTTATATTTATGTATTTACACTTATTTACATTTTATGGATATTATTTAAATTTATATTAATATTGTTTATATTTATCACATTTATCACATTAATCACATTTATCACGTTTATCACATTTATCACATTTATCGTTATAGCTATAGTTATTTATCTGACAAAGCCAAGCTCTTGTGCCAGTCCAGCTGAAGCCATGAAAAACAATTTATTTGGGAAAACATTTTTGACTGTCTTGGTTTGAACACTAGAAATTATTTTGGTGGCCAGTTGGGATTGAGAACATGAAGTTGCCATCTCAAAGATGATTTGTGAAAACCGATTTTGGGATTATTTTTGCAGCAGACAACAGGTAATGTTTAAAACACAGGCAGAATTATTGGTCTTCCATCTTTTTATAGGTGTTTTCAGCTCCTATTTTTAGATTTAAACCCATTTTTTTTTAGCAAGCATAGGAAGGTACATGGATTAAAATTTATTAGAACACGGAATAAATAACCCAACGACTCGATTTAGTGCATCTAACATTTATTGTGATAATAAAAAGGTATTTATGAGTAGATTTTTAAGCAAAAAGTCCAACTACTCCTGTGTTATTCCCTTGGGGAGTCTCCTAATTTCTTTGAATAATCTAAATAAGACATGTCTGTGTACCCCCATCACTTCCATGCCAAAAAAATTCCTTTCAATTTTTGAATTATTTTCTTCTTTAATGTAAAATTTATGGGATGAGGCTGAAAGAATGACTTGTCATAAAAATAGTGGTTTATATGTGGAACATTTGCAGGATAAAGCAATTTTGTTTCATTCTTCAGGGTGGTTAAGTTTTGTCTCCAGGCAAGATGAAAATTTGGAGTATTGATGTAGGAAAAAACTTAAAATAGAATAGAGTGAAAAAAATGTAGAGACTGATTTCAGCAATTTTTTTCTCATTTTTAATATTTTAAAAGCAATCTTTTAATTTTTAGTATATTTTCATTATGCTTTTACTAATAGAAATAAAATATTATAAATATTTATATTTTTAAATATTTATAAAGAGTTATATTATGAAATCTGACAGATAATTACAAAAGTCCAGAAATTCCCAGCAGTTTTTGCTAAAAAATCAGCATTTTCTTGCAATTATCTGGTAGTGGGATCAAAGACCCATGGTTATTTTTCATTACAGATTAAAATACTTTATCTATTTATTTACCCATTTATCTATTTATAGGTAGGGGGGCTTAGTAAATACTGTGATTTTTAATATTTACCTAATTTTTATAAGATTTTATTTCCTAACTTTGGAAACAAAGATTGCTTTGGAGAAGAAGATTGAAAATTCTGAGTAATTTATGAATTAGGAAAGGGAAGGAGGGAAAGAATAGAAATAAATTATTTGACCAAACAAATCATGGAATGGCTTACAATGTTCAGCACTAGGATTTGGATATCTTGGAAAAATCTGGGATATTCTGAGAAGGCAATGGAACAGTTAAATCTGTGCTGAGTATTCCCAGAAGAATGAGTCAAAACCCACTTATTTAAAATGGGAAAATATTTGGACTGACGAACGATTTTTTCCATTCAAGTTGTTTTTTTTTAATGGAAAACTTTTGTTCTGATGAAACAATTTTTTTTAAATGAAAAGTCTTTAATGGAAATGGAAATCAGCTGTTTGCTTTTTATTTTTTCCCTTTTTCCTGGAAAATCTTGGCTTTTTATTGGAAGAAGAAATTACAAAGCAGACAAGAAAACATTTCACACAAGAGTGGTCCATCTTTGTGTATCTAAATATTGGAGCTCAGAAGAGAGCTGGAATATCTCTGGTGAAGATTCCAGCTCCATTTCCACAGGAATAAAGGAAAATATCCTTTTTGACTACTGTAGGAAGAGAAGTGGGCGCTGGGATCTTGATTTTGCTGAGGAAACAAGGATCAGGAGCCTGGGAGAAATGGGAAATTCCTGGCTTGGATAGAATTCTGACAGCTGGCAACAGAAATTGTTTTTCCTCTGGAATTTGATAGCTGTTAATTCGTCTTCTCCTTGGCTCTCCCCGATGAACACAGTTCTTTTCCCTGATAAGAAATTCATATTGTTAAACTCCGCATGAACTCCGAAAAGATGGAGGTCCAAAACGCTTCCCAGCAGATATGAACAGCAAAATGTCAGGGGGAAATTGAATCACGGGGCTTAATAAAATCAGCTGGGTTTTGGAATCCGGCTCTGGGTGTTCGGGGAGGAGCAATCACTCTTAGGAAACGAAGTCAGGGATGAAATGTAGTGCAGGGCTAATTGGGAAGGGATCGATGGATTCCGCGTGGGAGTCGTTCCGAAGGAACAGCCGCTTAAGGCGGTGTTGATTTAAAACTGGGCTCTGTTTTCCCTCCTTTGAGGGACTGAAAATCTGGGGAAAAAATCATGGAATAGGGCGGCCTTGGTGGGAAGTTGGTCACCCCCTTCCCTTCTGTGAGTTCTGGTGGGGATTGGAGATGAATTCCCTGATTTGAAATGGAAGGAAGCGCACTGAAACGGATCGAAACTGGATGAAATGGATTGAGATTGATTGGAATGGAACGAAATGGATTGAAATTCATTGCAGTTGAATGAAATGAATTGAAATTGATTGAAACGAAATGAAATTGATTGGAATTGAATTAAATTAATTGAAATTGATTGAAATAGAATGGTGATTTGAAATGGACGCTACCTACCATGAAAGACTCCATCTACATGACTGAGCCCCCATTTTTTATGGAGAAAAGGTTATTAATCTGCCACTAATAAATTAATACTACATTAATATGTTGATAATATCTACTAATACTAATAACATTAACTTTTGTGCCCTTTTATCTATCAGTCTACAACAGTGCCATAAGACCCAAGCCTTTACTCACTCCCCACAAAGGAGAAAAGCACAGAGAAGTGGCAGAAATTTCAACCTCCACAGAGACATCCAGGTGAGCCCAGCCCACAGGTCCAAGAGGGGGATTTGAAGTGAGGAAAAAAGGAAAAAGGGAAATGCACATCACTCAGCTGGAGCAGGAAAACTGAGAATTGCCACTGGATACTCCACAGGCGTTCAGTTCTGCAGATTGAAATGCAGGGAATGAGCAGAACAAACAGAAAATTTGGAAATACAGGAGAAATTGGTTGTGTATGGAATTGGCGAAGAGGAAGTGGAGACCAGAGCAAGCACAAAATGAGCTGGAGACCATCTGCTTCCCAAATCCAGAGGTTCTGCTGCAATTAAGGGAGGTGTTCCTGAAATGTGTCCAACATTTTTCAGCATGGAAAGCAACAGGTGAATGTTGGGCTGCTTCTCCCCCATTAATTAGAATAAGTATTAGTGAACTCTGGGCAACAACACAGATCAGATATTAAAAAAAAAAAGAAAATCACTGAAGGAGTGGTCAAGCATTGGAATAAATTGCCCTGGGAGGTGGTAGAGTCACTCTGAAAGAGTTCAAGAGGTGTCTGGATGTGGCACTTGGGCTATAATTTAGGGGTGATGGTGGTGGGGCTGTGGTGATGCTGGGACAGGATGATCCTGAAGGGCTTTTTCAACCTTTTTGATTCTGGGAAAACGTTTTTGGATATGCAAATGAACCACGTCCAGGTCCCTGACGTGACTCAGTGCCAAACTTCATCTGCTCAGCGCCAAAACACCCACTGGCTTCTCCCCCGTCCTGGAGTGGGGTGAAACAGCAAATTACATCTTTTTCTACTCCTCTTCTCTTGTCCACGAGGCACTTTGGCAGATTTTATTATTTTCCAGCCACATGTTGATGAAACAGGTGGCAAATATCAGCCAAGTGTCTGAAAAATGGGATCTGAACGAAATCTTCTTTCCTGCAACATCTCCCAGTGTCTGTTGACCATAAAATTTAATGAGGTGATCAAGAAGAGATGGCAAACTTTACATTTGACATGATCTCTCTTTGTATTTTCCTTCTAATTGTTTCCAGGTGCCTCTTTGAAAAAAAAGAGGGGGTTTTTCATCTGCTCCTTGGCCTGGATATTCCATAAGATTCTTCAACAATGCTGAGACAGCTTTAGCCAAAATCTTTGTGACAATGCTGGGGAGAAGCTAGAACTGGTTTTAGGGGAGCTAGAACTAGTTTTGGGGTACTTAGAACTGATTTTATTCATGTTTATGAACATGAAATCCAAGGAAATCAGAGAGCTGGATTTCAAAATCCTTTTACTTCGTGTTATTCCTGAATGCCACACATTTTCCACTGCTCTCTTTTCCTCCAGTGAGGATTTCCTCACAGAATATCCAGATAATACCAATATTTGCTTGGACTACACAAGAATAGGTTACCACTGGCAGCTCTCTCATAGCTGCTTTAGACCTCAGTCCCCTGTAGGGTCATAACATCTGTTCTGCATTTAGAGAATTCATACTAATATATTAAAAACGAGGGGATTTATTATGTGAGTGCTGACTGGTGGAGATTTTTCCACGTGCTGAAATTGGTCAGGAGGTTATCCTGAAAAAGCTAAATATAGCTATTTCTGTATTTTCACCTATAGCAGCTGCTATTTTGGTCCCTCATCCCAAATCAAGCTGCACAGCAGACAATGGAAATATTCCCTTTGTTTGCAGGATTGGGCCTCAGGGATTATTGGAGTCCTTGTGCAAGGAAATCCTCTCCGGGGAGAGATTTTAGAACCGGAATGTGAGTGGGTAGAAAAGGTCTCAGGGAAACACATGCAAGGCTTAAAATCAGATTTTTTTTTTAGAGAGAGAATGGATCAACTTCAAGATAATATTTAGAAAATTTACTAAGACCCAGGCTGGACTCTCTGGTCAGACCTAAACTGGGTGTGTTGGAGCTGCCTGATAAATCAAATACCTTGTTATTCCTGAGGGTAGGAGCAGAAATTCCCTCTACAGCACTGAAAGGATGTGGAGTGAGGTGGAGTTGGCCTCTGCTGCCATGTTCCAAGTCAAAGGATGAGAAGAAATGGCCTCAAATTGTACCAGAGGAGGCTCAGGTTAAATATTAGAATTTTTTTCCCTTGGAAGAGTGGTCAGGCCTTGGGATGAGCTGCCCAGAGAGATCTGGAGTCCCTGTCTGTGGGAGTGTTCAGGGGGAGTCTGGATATGGCCCTTGGGGACAGGGTTTGGGGTGCTGCTGGTGTCACTGGATGGTCCTGAAAAGCTTTTCCCACCTTGAAATTCTGTGATTCTCTTTGGGGATTAATTCTGGTTCAGCTGAATGAGGAGCAAGAAACTCAACTCCCACTGCCCATATCCCGAGGATGTGGCTGGATTCCGGATATTTTATGGAGCATCCTCTTCCCACTAGGTCATCATGAAAATCTGGGCTCTTTTTGCCTCCTAAGAAACGTCTGTGGGTAGGAAAAATAACTTCCCATTTGTGCTCCCGTCGGAACCCTCAGCGCTGCAAACGCAGTTTGCCTGTGCCTCTCGTGCTCTGGGCTTTACTTGCCTCATGGGTGGGTGGTGATGACATTTCCCCACAGGAAAACACGAACTCCACAACCTTTTCCCGCTTCCCAGGCCGCTGTCGTCGGTGTCGTCAGCGCTGTGGGACATCAGATGGTTTGAAGTCAGCAGATCCTCCCCCTGTCACACCCCACTGATCCCGGACTCCTGAGTGTCCCTCTTTGTGTGGCCGTGGGCACTTCTGACAACGGGAATGTTTTCCATGATTGCCTAAGGAAATCCTTGGTCAGGACAAACAGCTCCCCCACTCCTTGCCTGCTGCCAGGAAGCTCTAAATAGAGTCTCTGTGCTAGGCTGGATTTTTTTTTTTTTCCCCATTTTTATTGCTCCACCCTGGAGTTCAGTCCCGAAGTCTAAGCCAGAAAATCAAAGCTGTGCTGGAACTGTTGAAAGGCCACAGACCTTGCTCAAAGTTCAGGTATCTCAAATTCCTGGGAACATGTGTTACCATTTACATGGCACAATTTTTTGGGGGGCAGAGCAGCTCTGCTGAGACCTTCCTTTGAGAAGTACAACTTTTCCTGCTGACAAATCCCCTGGAAAGGACTTTTCACACTTTGTGCCCCCCAACCTTGCTCAACTCCACCCCTGCTCACTAGTACAGGGCCAGTCCTTGCTGTCATCATGAATCATGGAATCATGGA
>VYZR01014809.1:5047-19781 GCA_013400675.1 Oxylabes madagascariensis
TTCCTGCTAAAACTTCTTTATAAACTATGGTGCTAACAGCGAAGCAGCTGTGGTTGCTGAAAATGCAGGAATGCGTGAATTGGTGTGCTAAACAGATTAGATGACAGAAATTCTGATGAAATAATCTCTTGTTTAAGAACTATAACACAAAGGTGTCGTTGTTCTTTGAGAGTTGATTACTAACCCTAGAATATCTTTGGAAAGCATTAGCCAAGAGGGGATGCAGAACCAAAGGATGCATTGACTTATTAATTATATTAGTGTAATTGTTGTTAAATGTTACAGAATAATGAAAGCCAGTGGCACCTGCATTGTCAATGGTATTATTGTGTTACCATTATTTAAGAGGAAAAAGCAAGAATAGTCAACATCTGCAGAAGAGGGGCTTTGTAAGCATACAACATTAAAAACTGTGCTGCGGAAATAACATCTTTCTGGTTTGTGTTTCAAGAAAATAAACATTTCTTTGTGTGTTTCTGGTTTTGGTTGGTTTTAAGCAGGTGTCTGAGATTACTAAACCAGAAAGACCTCAGTAAAGATGTAAATGAATAATTTGAGCTGTATTTTCCTACATCTTGCTTTTTAAATTCCCTCTTGAACTAGCTCAGAGGAGACCAGGGTTTGCATTTGCAAAGGAATTACAATGCTTACAGCCCTTTGGTGCTGTGAATGACTTTTTGTTTGGAATTCTTTCCAGATGAGACATTTCTTTAAAGAAGCTGGGTCAATATAAGCAATACCTGCCAGTATTTTCAGGTTAATCTACATTTAGCTTTTGTAGTAGCAGTAAGCCTTCTTGCTAACTTTCGCTTCCTTTGTCAACTTTGTGTTGATGAGATGAAATCTAAGCAGTGCAAAATTAAGAACAANAAACAAACAAAACAAGTGCTTTGTTGTGGACTACTGTTCACCTCAGCAGTAAAATTTGCCTTACGGAAGTCGTGTGTAATCTCTGTATTGCAATTTTGATGGAAGTGTACCTTCACCTCCAGAGCTAGTCCTTTTGCTAGTTTATTTACAGAAATAGTTCTAGTGCCGTCCTGATTCACTGGAGTTGCCTGTCCTCCTTGAGGTATTAATGCTGTCTCCTACTCTTTGTGCCTTCAACAAAAAGTTGACAGTTTTATGGGACAGCTGATGGTACTTGGGTGCTACGTGTGCATGTGCTTACATAGCTTACAGAATGAAGCACCAAATTTAAGGTTGGTATCCACACAGTTAAGCCCTCTGATCGTCCTTTAAAGTGCAACTAAAACTGCTTGCCTGGTGTGCACACAGTCACAGTTCACCTGTCAGAATTTTCTTTCTCCATCAGAAATTGAATTTTTCAGCAACAGAAGAAGTGTTATGTACAAAAGATATTTTTATCAAAGATTTTTAAGGGAACAGATCTGGGTTTGTGAGGTTTTGTGCAATGGGAATAGGGAGCTGCCTGTTCTTGGCAGCTAGGGGAGAGCCATGAACATGTGGCTCTAATACCCCATACTCTGATGCTCTCTTGTTGAGGTTTTGTTCTTAAATGATAGTCTCCAAACTCAATAATGAAAAAAACTGTAGGCATGGCTGCTTCACCAGATAGTTTCAGTGTCAGAGTTGTTTGACTGTTAGACAGTTGATTCTTGTATTTTTCAAATTTGAGAATATCTTCAAAAATTGATGTTTTGCTTGTGTTCTGAGTAAAATTTGAAAAACCTGTCTGAAAGTGCCATTCAGAGTTGGGCACCTAACTGATCTTTGTGCCCTTGCAAATCTGTGCACTCACCCATTGTGGTTAGTGAGCTGGAATTTAACTCCTTCAATTTTGTTTTTTCTCTTTCTTTTGGGAGATAGGAGAATTTAGAATTTCTTACAGACCTTGCTTACAGGATGCTTGCTAGAATCTCAAGTTAACATTCAGAATCCAGGTGTCTATTATGTTTTAAAAATTCAAATGCATAATTTTGTGTATCCTTTAGGTTTGTTTTCAATGTCTTCAAATGAAGGCCCTGGATAATACATAACATAAATTTAAAACACCTTCCAATAGAAACATGTAAGCAATATAAGAGATATAATTGAGAATTCAACCGTTCTTTTTTACTGTTGAAAAAACAATCAAATTTATGAAATCCAGTTCAGCAGTTTCCATATCCAGAAGATCTCCTCTGTCTCTGAAACCTAGTACCTATGAACTGACTAATGTCAAAATTAAGCCAAGGACCCAAAAAGAAGCAGCTTGATCTGGTCCTGTCTTTTGACTAGTCTTGAAGTCGTCCATCCACAGAGCAGGTCCAGAGCTCTAGCAAAAATAAAATCATGAAGTTGACTTCTTTATATAGTGTACAGGAAAAGTAGGTGGGTGAGATAAAATATTCTAGCTCTAAAATTACTAAAAATAAGTACTTGCACTTTGCTTTTCTGGTCTTTTGTAGAGCATTGAAAAAATACTACTCCTCTTGGAACAATTCACAGTGTATATTTATTAAAATTGTAATCTCAGAATAAGAGGTGGTGCCTAAAAAAGAAATAAAATTAAATTATAACCAAAATCCTACATAGCAGCACTGATCTTAAACTGCCTATATGAAATGTTGTTTAGTGGTTTACTTTTAAGTGATGCTACCTTTAATACTGAAATAAATCAGACTTTTCTGCAGTTTCTAGGTTGGCTCTCACCCTTAATATAAACTATAGGTGATTTCCCTTTAAAATTCAGGTGCAGATGTGACAAAACCAAACGATGACTTCTCCTTTTGTATTAACCATTGTGTTACAGGAATGTATTTGTTCTGAGAAACCTTGGCAATTAATTTTCTCCATTAAAGGAGAAGAGCCTGCTTTTCATTCAGCAGTTCGCTGTTCCATTACTGCAGAAACTGTTTACCACAGTAGGGACAGGGATAATGTGACTTAAAGAAGATGGCTCAATCCTATTTGGCAAGATCGGAGGGGGGGTGGCGAAGGTTGGACGTTTGCCAAGAGAAACTGTGTTGAGCATCGCGTCTGTTTTGCGCGGTGGGCTGGTGTGGCGGGGGGACCACTGCATCCTCCGAGGTGCAACGTGTGTGTATGTGAGTGTGTGTGAGTGTGTGTGAGTGTGTGCCGGCGCAGTGGCTGCTGCTGCTGCTGCGGAATTCCGGGGATGAATTCCTTGATGGGCACTACTGAAGGTGCCGCTGGCTCCGCCGGGGCGTGCGCTGCCGCTGACCTGAGAGAGGCAGCCTGCGGCTCTCCGTGACAGCTGGAGGTGGAGGGACCTCAACTTGTGGTCCTCCCCCCGCCCCCGAGAGATCCTCGGTCCGCTCCTTTATAGTGGTTCATTTGGCTCTCTGTCATCGCCAGAATGCTGCCCGTGAATGTGTGTCATGATTACAATAGAGTGTGGTAACACATAACAGCAATGAAAGCCCAGCGGGAAAGGCTACAAATTCCAGGGCTGACCTTGGAGTAAGTATTGTCTGTCTTTAATATTTTAATGGTTTCTGCATGATGCCGGCTTTTGTGCAGTCAGGAGCTTTTAACAAACGTTTGTGCTGACAGCCTGGGAGCACTGCAGCTCCAGGTTGAAGGAACACGATTTCAATGCATTGCAGTTGGTTTCAGCAAATGTTTGAGCCTGGAGCCAGGATATTGCAGTGTGTTTGGAAAGAAAGCATTGCTGCATATTTAAAGTTACTGAATCTCGGTGCATGAAGCATCCTGTCAGCTTGTAGAGGAAGAATCTGTCAGTAGGCCATGGTGTCTGTCTTTCTCTTTAGCTCTCTGCTGCTGTTTGTTTATCCCTGTGCTGCCTTTTAGAAAGGCCTCTTTCTGTGCTGAATAATAGAGAGCACTGCAAGGGATGAAAGCATTATAAAAATGCTGTTTGTGAAAATTCGTCAGGAACAAGATGTATTTTACATACGTAACTGCACTAATGACCTGTATTGACATTCTGGAGGATTCCTGACAGTTTCTGTAGTAAGTATGTTTACCTAATTTAGCAGTGTGTTTACTTATACTTGCTTAAAACTGATTAAGTAATTCATGTGCTTTCAGCTGTTTAGAGAGTACCTAAATGAAAATGTGTAATTTTAATGTATGGTGCTAGTAAGTGTAGTCTTTTATTCATAAATGCCAGCATATGTTTACCTCGGATATGTTAGTCAAAGCCAAACATTTATTTCTATACATACATACATACATACATACCTGTAGTCTACACTGACATGTCAGGCATGTATGTATGCAGGTTGCAGCCACCATGAGAACTTGCTAATTTTATCTAGGTAAATAGATACGGTTACGTCAGATCCTTTAGTATTCCCTGGGACTGCCCCATTCTTGCTGGATTAAAAAATCCCAGCAAAACCCTGAATGCTGCAGATGCCTGCAGTAAAGTTATTTAGCTATGAAAGGTATTATCTCTGGCATCTGCCATGTGTTAAAGAGAGGGCTATAGGTAAGTGTGCAGTGTAGCAAATAATTTATTCTAATAATCACAAGAAGGTGACAGAGCACTTTATTCCGAGGAACAAATGTAGATGTCATACTGGTTCCCCAGAACTACATTTGTGAAATGTCTCAGAAATTCTGCATTTCAGTCAGGCATCATCTGGTAAGAGGAGTGTGTGTTAGCTGTGGGCAGGCTAAGCTCTAGATATTTTTCTGAAAAAATCAGCATTACTAATTTCTCATGAGTTTTGGAGGAGGAGTCTTATCAGAGATCTCATTAAAATGGTTTCCATGGATAATTGATAATTATCCTTCTTTTGAGATACGGCAATTTAAATATTTTTAAGTCAATCTTCACTGAATTATGTAATCATCATGTGAGAATAACATCACTAGCTGCAAAGGACGAAAAAGGGTTCATGTTTTTCAATGTATGTGTGTGTTTTTATAATATGAAGTAATTGTTTACTGCTTCCTCCCTTTTCACAGTTACCTAACATAATTACACTTGCTTTGCCATATTTTCAAAATATTTAATACTGATAACATTAATAGTTATATTTTAAATTCAGTACTGATCATTGTTTTTGTTAAAACGTTGTCTGGATATATTTACTTTTTCCATATATTTGAATTACTTTTGTCATCACACTTGCTACTTTTTGAACTTGATTTACCCCTAGAGAAAAGAAAATACCATATTTTGGTTGCTGGCACATAATGATTTCCATAGAGTCACTCTCTCATGATTTGCCAGAGTTGAGTCAATGCAGACTTAAATCATGTCTCCCGAACTATTAATTGCAATCATTTGAAGAAGAGCATATCTAGGGGGAAAAAAAGTCCAATTTATTCCTCTGAGTCTCATGAATTTTCTTTCAGTAAAGTTTAAATGTTGGGACTAGAATTAGGTTGTCTCCCTGAGAAACAATTATAGTCTGTCTACTTTATATTCATTACTTGCAAAAAGCTCCTTGAAAGAATATTAAATCCAAAATAAAGCATTCCAAATTTAGTAAGTGTAAGAAGTAAGGCTGCCTGTCATGCACTGTGATAATTTGTTTTAACAGGTTTTTGTAGGTCTTAAAAAAGCAAAGCTGAAGAGTGAGTTCTGTAGAAGAACTGGATTGACACACCAGCATCATCGCTCGGTGGGAATTTTTAGATCCATAGTACTAGCACGTCTGATATTGGATGCCCTCAGAGTCTGTGCCATTACTGAGACTCTGATGTGTTACAGTAGTGAAATGAGGAAGAATATGAGTAGCTACTAGCCTGTGTAGGAGCTACACTTGCTGTGTATGAGCCGTCCAGTGGAGGAAGGGCGATGCCCTTTGCCATAGAGTATTTCTAGAATTTATTCACAGCAAGGTGAATTAGGGATGTCAGTCTGGGGTTTGAAGTTAACATATTCTTCTTATTCAATGCCAGAGCTGTTTTCTTCCTCTCCTTTTGCCCTTTCTGGCTTCAGTAGATTCCTTGTCCCCCAATTGTTACTTCATAGCAGTCCCCTTGCTCTCTCTTTGCTCAGCCCTTTGCTTTTGGCCAGTTGGTGCCAGTTCTTTTCTCCCTCCACCTGCACTACCTTTGGATGAGTTCCAGCTTCCCCTCAACTGTTTCTGGTCCTGATGAAGGCTGGTGGTGGTTTGCATGGCCTGCCTCCACATCTTACCTTGCAGTGCCCCCAGGAACCGCACTGTGCAGCACAGGATCGTATCCCAGCCCACAGCCAGTCAGGGCCCAGACTGACTGGTGGACAAAAAGGGGACACTGAAGACAAAGTACCAGCTCTGCTGCAGTGGGGATGAAGAGATAGAGCAGATAAAACGTAGAAGTACAAAAGCAGTTTTTACAGGTCTGTACTGTACTTATCATACAGAAACAGCGATCCTTCCGGTGCGTGTTGTCGCAGGTCAGTGCAGTGCAATGCAACAGAGACTGCCCCAGTGGAACAGATGAAATCTGCCTGTTCATCCACACCTTGTTCTGCAGGCTTGCATGGGCTGACTGGTATGAACCTGGGTTCAATTTGTCCATTTTCAAAGTGATACATTGAGCCATTGGCTCTTAATAAATCTTGTCAGCTCAAAGGTGCTGTTGTGCTAGCACAGGTGGTCTGCAGTTGAAACCAAACTAGCTTGTACTTAGCTGCTGATGCTCTTCTGTGCACCTCGTTCAGAAATTATAAAGGCACAGTCAGCAGCCAGAGGAATTTACCCATACACAGTAGTCCCATCAGAAATTACCTGAAGGCCCATCCTTGTCTTAGTGTGCATGTCCCTGCCAAACTTTGTGCTTTCTCCAAGACATCTCCAAAAAGAAAAAGTTGCAAAAATGTACAATGTCAAAATTGTATTCCTAATCTGTTCTAGAAGCTGTAGTACTCTTCCTGCTGAAATGTTCAAGAAACCTGGATCAGGTGTCCACCTTGAAAGATTTTGAAGGCAGAGTGTTATCTGGCAAAGTGTTATGCAGTTGAAAATATGAACTGGACCTTAGCTGTGGCCATCTGCATATTGACCATCTGCATCTCCACTGGGGACAAGACAGGAGTGCTAGCATTGGCTTGCTGCAGGGATCTGGTAAAAAGCAGAACAAATCTTTATGAAGATGAGCTGAAAAAAGTTCCCCATAAGCTTCTGCCTTCACTCAGTCTGCGCTGTGCTTTTTTGACAGATAGCTAAAGCAAATTGCAGTGAGAGGCATGCTATAAGCATGTTTTTTTAAAAGAAGCTTTCTTGTAAGTTTTTTGGGGAAATGTGCATATGATAGCATGAATATATTTTAAAAGAGCATCTCTGAAATCTGGCAGTGGCTAGCTGGTTTTTTGAGAAACTTTTTGAATGGAGATGTACTTGAGGCAACTTCTTGAAGACACCTTTGAAGTCAAATGTTAAAGTAAGGATTTTATGAATGAATTGTTTATATCCATATTTGATTACCTAGAAGAAGAACTTCGCATTTGTGAGGAAACATTTCATAATGAAATGGATGCTAACTGGAGCACTTCTAGTTTTCAGTAGGTGTGCAAATTTTAGGCTCTCACACTGGAAATTTTTATTAAAATTTTCCTATTGCTGATGGAAGTTTATCATCAATTTTAGTTTTCCTTTTGTTTTATTAAATAAATATGTTTTGCATATAGAAAACTTAACCCCCCTGCCCCTCAAGATTCTTTAAGAGGAAAAAAGCACCCTAGTTACATATTCTGTTTAGTTAGATGTCTAAAAAAATTTACCATGTTTGACCACTCTTGGGACTTTGTACGCAAGTATTGTTCCTGGAGGGAGTTTAATGTAGTCAAGCATATGCATCAACACCAGTTCTCATATTTATTTTTATTTAAATCAATTTCATCTTAAGTCAAAACCTGTGTGGCTGCTGTCAATCACTTCATTCAGGAGGATAGTCATGTTTTGGTTCTAACCAAGACTCCTTTCATAACTCCTACACTAAAACATGCAACTCTTGCTAAACTTTCTGTTCACTAGAGATGACATTATTTTAACTTGCAGTCTCACCCCAAGGAGCCTGAGCCCAACCCCAACAAGCCCCTGCAGTCCATGCAGTCCTCTGTTCGCTTTTCATTTTTGGAGGTAAGCAAGTAAACTTCCATTGTTGATGTTTTCTTCTGCATCCAAAACCTAATGATGAAAACATATTGCAAAAGGAAAATTGAAAAGAAAGATTAAGTATGTCTCTGCAATCCAAAATACGTTTTACTAGACCAGCTGCTGTTCGGAAGGTAAGTATTTTATTGAAAAAAACCCCAGGATAATCTGTATTTTGAGAGCTAGTACAGACACTCAAGATATTGATGTATAATTCTATGTTGACTGCTTAGGAGTGTATCTGAAATTTTATGGTTTGCTTCCTGTGATCATACCTCAGATTGAATTCTGTTATGTGAGAAGTTTAAAGTGCGTTCAGAAATGAGCGTGCTTCATGAAACACATGGTTATTTTTTGCTTAAGTGAGAGCTAGTAGTGTGCTTAGTGAGTTGATTCAGAACACAAAGTCATATTCCATAAATTGGTAGGACTGTTTTGTCCTCAGGACTAGGAGGATTTTAAGCTTCACTTCTATTTCAGTAATGTTCTAGATAAGCCCTAACAGCCACATACAACATCCTTTTCACCCTCTTCTTTCTTCTACTTCCATGTTTGTTCATAAGAATAATTTTTTTTGGCACTTGTCAGAAAGGTAGTTATCTTCATGAGATCAGAAAATCATTAAGTGATAAAAAAATACTTTATAGTCCTTCCTATTATGTAAAATTATAAAAAATAACTGATGGATGTTTCTGATACAGAAAACCTTTTTTTTCCTTCTTTATTTTCTTTTTAATGCAGAAAGTTAAATTTCTAGTCAGGGATGTCATTGGTGTCAGTCATTGAGATTCTGCTCCATAGGGAAAGCAGTTCTTAAAATGAGTTACTAATAAATTACCAATCCCTCATGGATTAAAAAAAAACGCAACAAACCACTTATAATTTTGGTCAGAGGTCTCACTTGTTTCTGTGAGAATAAGAATACCATCTTGTTAAATTACATAATAAAGTATATTTGTGCTTTTTTGGTACCACCTTGAACATAGTGTGGCAGCGGTGAGGGTTGCTTGGATGTGTTAATCTACTTCAGTATACTGACCAAATTAATAGGTGAGAGCCCTTCTGTCAGGGCTTCACGTGACACTGAAAAATGGAGCTATTACCTAAAGACTTGATATCTGTTTCTGAAGAAATATTGTAGTGTTTTCTATATTCTGTTTTGTTAGGGAAGAGATGGTATGGGAATCCCTTATTTGTGCAATTTTCACTATGATTTAAATAAATACACTTTTTTCCCCTCAGTGAAAACACCTTTATGATGATTGTTTAATAAATTATCCGCAAAATCATCAGCTGTTAAAGAATGCTTGGTGAAATTAACATTTTCTAATTGGGTCTTTATTTTATACATCTGGAAAAATCACTTCCCTTTGTGGGGAAGGATGTGCTCTTTTTCAAAATTTAGGTTTTGTGGAATCAAAAAGCTGTATACAAATTTTATATTTTGTATGACCTGCTGAACGGCCTCTGCAGATGCGTGGATGAGCTGCTGTGCAAACTGTGCTATAAACATAGCCCTCAGTGTTTTTAGAGCTCAGACCTTGTTTACCCCTCTGGGTGGCAGAGACTCCCAGCAGTGCCAAGTTTGAGCTTCTCATCCTGTGATGGAGGATGTTGGGAGCAGACTTTTCAGATGCTTTTTGAAGAAATAGAGTGGAAATTACTGATACTGTTTAATGTGAAGCCTCATCCCTTGATATGGCTGGAAAATGTCAAAGTTCATGGGGATTTTTCTTAGGTTCTTTTGTGCTGAAATTTATGTAAGACTCTGCCAGAATGGTTACTTTTTCCCTGGAGTGTAAATGTTTAAAGTCTGATTAAATCTGAAACAGAGTGCTGTATTTATCTCTAGCTGTAGAGGACTGCTGGTGTACTGAACATCAAATATTTTACTTATTAGTTACTCTTAAGCTTGACCTAGCTTAGTGGAAAGTTGAAATGTGTTGGTTTTTAGGATATAGAAATAATTAGCATTTCCTGTTCCATTAGCTTAGAGTACTCCTGTATGTGGGAGGAGAGGAAGTACTTCAGTGACACTACTTTTGCTTATATTCAGAAATGTTAACATGGGAGCCTTACCAGAATGCATGGATAGGGTTTTCCTGTGGTATTTCTCTCTAACATGCTGGCTCATCTCCCTCATGGACTTTGACTTGCACAGCTGCTCCTTGGGCGGTTGTTTTTGTTGAAGTTCTGCTTATAGCAGTTGTCTCATTCAGTAGTAGTCTAAAGGGAACCTTTTGCCAGCTAGATGATGAAGATCTTTTCAAAATAAACAGTAACATCCTGTGAATGGAAATACCTGCCTGCTGATACAGTGTGGAGCTATCCATTCTTTACTTCTGAGAGAGGGTGGGGGGTGAAGCAGCATTTCAGATCTCAGGAAGATAGGCACATTTTTACCATTATATTTTTATCTTTGGTTTGAGTCACCTGAAAATTTCCAACTGCTCTTTGGAGGAAAAGTACGTGCAGTTTTAGTACTAAGAGTTATAAGCGGTAGATTTGCAAGGAAAGAGAGAATATGATGTAAATAACAGAGCACAGCTACTGTGCTTCATCACAGCTACTATCTTAAATATCCTTATGCTTCTAACATAATTTAAGTGTTTTTCTTTGCTGTGAATAGTTTGGAGTCCTTTGTCACAGTAATGGGAGTGGAGTGGGGAAAGTATTTGAAAAGGACCAGGAGGAAACACTAAGTGCTAGAAGTTGTAGTAGCTTCTAGTAAAAGCAATAAAGAAAATGGAAATGGTATGTAACAGCATGCATTTGAACTTGAAGCATACAGAATGGTGATTGTCAACAAAAAAGTCTTTTTATTCAACCTTTTGCTTTACTGATGTCACTGATACTGGGCTGGGGAAAAAAAATATCTTTAAGGCAGTTGATAGAAAGCTCTTAGCTTCTACAAAAAAGAAAAAATTGTAGTGAATTTTTCAGAAAGCCTTTTCTCAGGAGCACAAGGATTGCAGGAGTGTCAGGCACTGTACAGACAAAAATGTTGCTACCCAAATATTGCTGCCTGGCTCAAACTGGTGAAGAGGTAGAAAGGATTCATTCTGAAGCTTTGAAAAAGAAAGCGTCAAGCAAAAAAGCCCATGTACTTTTTTTTTCATGCTTAAATTTTTTTATAGACTATTTAATGAGGAAAATCCAGTTCACTTGATCATATCTACTGCTGAGTTGGCAGGAAGGCAAATGAGGATTATTACCTATACCTTTCGGTAATGTAATCTGCTCTTTTGGGAAGCTTGTGAGGATGCCACTGTAAACACTGCATTTTACATGGGGTCATGTTGTCAAATGATTACATGTGTTACCCAGAGCAGCAATTAGAATTGTAACTGGCATGGATTAAACTTCATCCTGTGGCACTGAATTGAAAGGAAAACAAATGTCAGTGTCAGAGATAGCTTGGCCACTTTTTGGTATTTAGTGTTAAGTTTTTATATCTGGAAATTGCCAAAAAATGTTGACACTTCCATTTTCTTTAAATGTAACCTGAATTTATAGATGAATGAGTAACCATTACAAAGGGAGAATTAGTATGAGATATAATTTTAGTATGAAATATAATTTTATATGAGTAAAAAATTCAGTTATTAAATTTTATATGAAACTTTATTTAAGCTGTCTAAATTCACATACCAAATTGTTAAATACAGAAATAAGAAGTCAGTGTGCTCTTATTCTTCCACTTTCTCTGTCTGCATCCCCTTTTTGCCCGCCATGACATTCTGCATCCCAGAATCAGATAAAGACAGAAAGTTTAAAATAGCTACTTTCTAACAACTCTGTTGGTCTGTATTATCAATGAAATGGATGGCTTCTGTTGAAAAATGAACACTAAAATTTCTAGTGATTTTTTTGGTTAGTCTGAAAGTGAGCGTGTTTAGAGAGCTTTTAAATGTTTTCTGGCTATGTGTAATGCTGTGTGGGCATGTGGGGCATATACACCCACGTGAAAGATGTAATGGACAGTAGGAATTTAGTTTTCTGTTTGGTTTTTACATTACTGTTTTTTTTTTTTTACATTAGTTGTTTCTAAACTTACCAATATTGCTGATTTCAGGAGGAAAGTGGTGTGGATGATGTTGGTGTGTTCTGCCGCCTGTGCGGGCTGGCTGGGCTGGGGCACTTGGGGTGGCCGTGGGGCTGCTGGGACAGAGCTGCCTCAGGGACTCGGACAGCCAGACTGACCAGAGGCCCTGCCCATCCTGCCCTTGACCCTGTTGCCATGACCGTGTTCCTGCCCTCTTCTCCGTTAGCTCGTGATTGTGTGGCTGCACCAAGCTGAATCTCCACTGTCAGAGTGAGCCAGCCCACCTCAGGAGCAAGGAGGGAGTGGGGGAGCGCTTTCAGCACGGGGGGACGCAGTGGCAGTGTGTTCTTGGACTGCCTTTCTGCTGCCTTCTCAGACCTGAGCAAAAGCCAAGGTGACAGCTGTTTTACATGCTGGTTAATGATTAAATCTGGTGTAAGCATACATCTAGCTAGCCAGGGAATACTGCAGAAAAGAAGGACTAGTACTCACTCTCTGATGAGGAGGGACTTGTGCAGAGACATGACATGGCTCTCTCAAGGTAGAGCAAAATTGTCGTAGGGGTGTTCGCTATTAAATTTGGACTCTTCTGGTCTCAGAGTAGTTTTATGTAATTTTACCATGGAACTGCTACTTCTTGATTTCATAAGGTTTTATAAAAGACGTGTGAGGAATACATGTCAGAGGATGCCTCCTTTCCTTCCTTTCCTCAGTGACATAGCCACCATACCCAGGGATTCTCAAGCAGACATTTTTCTTTAAAATTTATTTCCACCTTTGTTTTCTGATACCAGTACAAAGTACATTGACCTTAATGTTATGCTGAAAGATGAAGCTGTTGATTTGTTACCCTGAAAGGGGAAGTTCTTGGGAATGGCTGATGTGGATGAGGTAAAGAATCACTTGGCTCAATTTCTTTCTCAAATTTTTCTTTAAAATGAGGAAAACTTGCTGTTTCATCTCTCAAGGTAATCTGATTAATATTCATGAACATCAGCCATGAAGCACGAGTTCCTCAAGGTGAAATAAATTAATCTTTGGCTTTCTCCTCCAAAAGTAGTGTGTTTGCTCTGAAGTTATTTTTATGTCCTTGCTGTTCTCTTAGCTCTTTTTGGGACTACTTACTTAACGTTATAAAACACTTTCCTCATCTCTTTCTCGTATTATCCCATATTACGAGCTGTTTACATTGGAACTTGAAAATGGGAAGTGAAAAACAATTTCATTGCATGTATAAGTTTTTTGTGATGCAGAAGTGAGTTTTGAGGATTGGTTAAGTAAAAGCAGCCCCTTACTTAGCAGACGTGATCCCTTGTGTGCTCAAGTGTGCTATTCTAGCTTCAGCTTTTGAAATACTTTAAAAAGTTTCTCGGGAGTCACAGCAGAGGAGAAGATTTTTGCTTGTGAGTCATCAGTATTTTGTTGAGTGCTAGTCTGCTGCATGTGCATAAGCATGTTAGTATCATAATGGCATTGCACCAGTGTAAATGAGGGTTCAGCTGAGAACTGCAAGAGCTGCAAAGCTGTCATCAGTGAGCATGGGGTCCCCTCGAGGATCTTCACTATTAGTTTTCATCCAAGAAGAATATAGGGATGTGAATTTCTGATTCCACGTGGGGTTTTTTGAGCTGGTGCTAAAGAAGGTGTAGTTTTACTTGCCTCATGCTGATGCAAAATCGGGGCGGGTAAGGCTGTATTGTTACAATGATGTTTTGTAAGGTTCTGGAGTATAAAACTTGTTTTTCTCATATCAGAAAGATTAAGCTTTAAGTACATTTTTAAGAGCTCCCAAGACAAACTGAATTCTTCTATATGACTTTGTCTTATCCACATAACTTTTTCAGTTTAATTTGTGGCTTGTACTACTTGATATTGTTCTGCAGAAAGATTTAGGTATATAATTTTTAGATCAAGTAAAGCAAGGAACAGGAGCTTCCCTCTAACGTATAGGGACAGATGACAGAATTCTTGAAAGCTTACCAGAATTAGAGATTCTTGCTTTAATCCTGTGTTGTTGGGTGATTTTGTTTCCTTTTTTTTTCTTTTCTTTTTTTGGTGGGGGGGGAGGGGTGTTTATTTTTTTGTTTTGTTTTGTTGTGGTTTTTTTTTTTTTTTTTTTTAGTTCATGTGTAAGGTGCATCTTAAGAAATCAAGGAAGTTCTTGTGACAGTTATTTTTTCTGTTAGACTGAAAGCTACAGACACAGAGCTCATCTGAATCATTTTAAATGCCAGTTTGTTGATCTCCTCTCCCTCAACTCTCATAAAAATCCTCCCAAAGTGCTTGTGTGCTAGTTTTATTAAATCTTTTAGCCTTTCGGGTTGTATTTTGTGTTTATCATTGAATGTTAAATTTTGAATTTAGTATGCTAGGCCTTCTAAGCATTTTGAGGAGGTAACATGAATTTGAATTTGAAAATTTCAGTAATTTTGGAGTGGTGCAGTAACAGGGGAATGCTGAATCTGAAAACAGTTTTAATTTTTTATTCAAAATTTTGCCTGAAATATGTCTTTCTTACAAGTTTGAAGGCTATGCAGACATAGGAATGACCTGAATGGATATTTCTTGAACTGCTTTACTACTTTCTAAAGCAGAGAATTAAAATATTCTAGAATTATTTCCCAGTGAGATATTCCCTTATAATAACGCTTACTTTTACCATAAT
>VYZR01014812.1:15181-29894 GCA_013400675.1 Oxylabes madagascariensis
AAAGATGATATAGTGGCATGCTGGGGGGAAAAAAAGGACACATTTTACAAAAGCAAATGAAATAGATTGGCTTGTTTATCCTAGCAAAAATGAAGGCTGAGAGAAGATAAGATTTTTCTCCATAAATACACCAGAAAGATAAGCATGGAGAATGGAGGGAAGCTATTAAACTAAAGGCCAATTTTGGCAGCAGAACAAATGGATCTAATCACTGTGAATAAATTTAATCTTGACATTAATAGGGAATTTCTAAGAATCAGACAATGAAGTTCTGGAAGGGAAAGAGCAAACAACAGAAAACTAACAGTTTAAAAGTGGGGCTTGATTCATTTATGGAAAGGATTTGTGAGATGTGATTGCTTGCAATAGTGAAGTTGGGTGTGTAGGATAGATGACATTTCAGTCACAGGTTTTTGTCTTAACTCTTTCTCTGACTTTCCTCTTAAAAATTCAGACTGTATCAAAAACTCAGCAGCATTTATTTTCAGCAGCTGAAACTCTAGACATCTTTAAGATATGTGAGCCATGACCCCTCAACTTACTTTGGTGGAAAATCTAGTTTTCTGTCACAACATTTTTCATTGAAATAAGAACTTCTTGAACTATAATCTGACATATGGAACTTTCTTGACCAAACAAACAAACAGGTTAATCCTCTTCAGCCAAAAAGTCCATGAAGCAAGGAGGTCTCTTTTCTTGGCAGTTTTTGTTTCTTGTTTGGATATTCAGTTTTCTAATAAAATAGAAATTATAGTTAAGCTACTGCTGGTTGAGCTTTTCCTCCAATTATGCACATGTACAAACACAAATATTTTCTGGTAATTAATAGGGGGTAAGATTACACTGAAACTTTTCACTTATCTTTTTTTCATGAAACCTGTAGGAACTTAGTATCTTGAAAATTCTGTCTCTGTATCAGATTTCATTAATACTCACCAATTGCTATAAAAGTCATCTAGAGCAGACAAATGGGGAGTCTAGATCACTGCCTGGCTGCATTTCTTTTGGGAATAGGACTAAGAGGACACACTCTTCTGAGGTGGCTTACTTACAAATCCCTGAGAAATAGCAGTAAATTGTCATTTTCCAGTATGAGAACTGAGTGGAAAGTTATAACAGAAAGTAAGACCTCAGATACATATGTAAGACCAGTAAGCATAACATTATCTTCATTTTAGATAAGATGGTTAAGTCAGTCTAAACATTAATATAAACCTATATAGCTTATTTAATGTGGTACTTGGAGGCGATGTTTTTACATCTTCTTTTGATGTGATGAAGTTCACTGTTCTTTACAGAAGGAACTGGTAGAAGCTCAGATTCAGACTGAAACATCAGAAAAGTTAGTGATCTCTTTTCCTGTTATGCAGTGTTAAATGTAGTTAATATGTGGATTCCTCTCTCTCATAAAATAGCTTTTGTCAGACCTGTCAGAATTACCCCCATTACTTGATTATCTGTCCATTCCAGGAGTGGAAGGTCATTTACAGTTAAAAGTACACATTTATGTTGTGTACACTCTTCCTTTCAGCCCTGATTGCTTCTCTTTGTTCCTCAGTGTTTCCCCAGTTCTCAGTTTCTCGGTATTCCTCTTCTACCATTTGATGACAAGGGACATTCTTTGGTAGAAAACTAGAGCTAGACAGTGCAGCTTTAGTCTGAATTTTGCTTCTTTTTGGTTTTGTTTGACACAATCACCTTTTTTATATATTTTATTGCTCTATTTTTCCCCTTTACATGATAAAAACAAGCTGATGTGTGTGCTGATGGCTGTTCTGTACAGGCTCTTTATATGTCTATAACGGTTAACTGAGAGCAATAATTATCATGATAACACAGAGCTCTTTGTTTTAAGACCCTAGAGTTTATTTTGGCTGTGCCCCATATGCTTCTTTATTCATGCACATGGTGTCTTTCATGTATTATTTTGTCTCCTCCCCTTTTCTTTCCTTTACTTCATAGGCAGGGAACAACATCTGATTTTAAAAGATCAAGAGCTATGTCTTCTAGGTCCTCTTTGTGTTTTTATCACATTCTCACAGCATAGATTCTCTTTGACCTGATTGTTTGACTGATAAAACACCCAATCTGATGTTAGGAGGAAGCAAGGGCATATCTTACTCCTTTGCACTCTGTACTGAAAAGTCAAAGCCTTTCTTTCTGACATCTTACACTATGAGATGAAGCATCACAGACCAGATCAATATTTCTGTGGTCTTGCATCTGAAGGAGTGCAGTGATGGATCTGTAGGGAGGGAATACTAAAAGCAGAACAGTGCCCAGCTTCTGTCACTTGGTGCTATAGAAGTTTCCTGAGCTGGTGGTTGTATACAGACCATGTGTTTATTGTCTGCTGATGGACTGCTCTCATAATTCATTAGATGGGGGAGGTTGTGTTAGGGTTGTGTCATACTGAGGCCAACTAGAATAAATGTTTCGTAAGTTATGAAATCTCTGTTTTAATACTAATGATGTGTATGAGCTCTTCTTGTCTGTTTAAGCTTCCTCTCTGGTAGTCAGTCCTCTGCCCAATTTTAGTCTAAAATAGTGTTATTCATCTCTCTGCCAAAGGCCATACTTTCTAAATAAGAACTGTTAGCCTATTTCCATTTATTTTCCCTTATGACATTACAGGCTTTCAACTGGCTGCCCTTTGTGAGTGCTGTCTCTGTCAATTGAATGGGCAATCCTGAGCAACCATCAGCTATCTGGGTACATCAGTTGTTTGGTTTGTATCTGTCACACCATTTCAGATGCCAAGAAATATTTTAAGTTGAATGCAGGTGCCTCTCTGAAATTACCCTGATGGAGGTAGATTTCTGGACATGGATTATTTACACAGAAGGAAAGTTATCCAGGTGGGTTTGGTTTTAGGTTATATAAGGCTTTTGCAGTGAAAGAAGCTTTGGGGGAGTTCCATTTGTCCATTAATGAATCATTCTAAAGTCAACCGCAAAACATCATGAGAGCATATTCCTTTTCTTACAAAACTCCTTTGAAAACTAAAGCATCATCCTAATATCACTAAATTAAGGACTAGAGTGATCAATTCCATTATTGTTTGAAATCTAAAGGGGAAAAGAAATAAAAAGTGTTTCTGAATTTATTACAATTTTTCTTTTATTCTCAATTGCACTTCTTTCTGTCCATGTTGATCAATGATTTTGCTTTTATTGCAGATATTTTCCATGTAGCTTACCAATAAGCATTCAAGAAATTGACAATCATATTGGAAAGTTTAGTGTCTGTACAAGAGACCATACAAGGCAGGAGAATGATTTAATTTACAGAATAAGCAAAAATATGTGTATTAAATTATGAAAGAAAATTACTTTAGTCTTCAATGGGTTTTTTGCATACTTAATCCTTTCCTCTTTGTACAAGTGTATAAAAAGAGGAACACAGACTGCCAGGCCATGGACATTTCTTCTTTAAAGCTTTCCACAAGGTCTCTTTCTTGTCATCAATTCAGTTATGACCTGTACTTTGCAGCATAGTGGCATGTAATTAAAAATTTACCAAGGAAAAAGAAATATGTTTTATTTGGTATCTATTCCTTTCCCAGCCTGTTTGCACTTGGCTGCAGTCTCTAGCACTCTGCTCTAGTGAGTAAACTGAGCATACAACTCACTAAACACGAATGAAATGTTTCCTCAGTCTCTACATTTAGTCATGTTTCAAAGATAAGAATGCTTATAAATATAACAGAATGCCTTCCTTTACTCCTCCTTTCTTTAATTAAGCTGCTGAAGTACTACAAAACAGAGAGCAATTTATGCAAAATGAGCAGCAGAGGAAATGCCTAACACATTGTTTTCCCTTTCCTCAGTTCTTGTGTCTATCTGGAATAAGGAAGATGTAACTTATCCTGGCCTGTCAGGTCATTCAGAAAAATGCTCTTTTGGCAGACATTCAGCAAGCCTCCTTGTGTTACTGGATCCAGCCTCCCCATATCCAGGACAGAAAGGTTAGCTGCAGTTTCTTCCTCACACTGCACTAGTAGTAATGGGGTTTGTCAGACTTAGCCCTAAGAGGGTATCTGTTAATTCTGTTTATAATCAGTTGGGTGGCAGTCCTGCACAATACTTGGAATCAGCACTGATGACTACAGGAACTGCAGTGGTTGTGTATTAGCATATGACATAAAAATAAATGGTGTCACATCAGTGATTTATTCAAAGTCTGTGAGTTGGGTTAGCGATGAAGCATAGCTAAAAATACACAAGAGAGGACCGATGGAGGTTGGAGATGAATTGGATTCAAAAGGCACAGGTGAAATCTTAAAGCCTGTGGTGTGCAAAAGGCTAGCAATCCCAACCTGACCTTGAAATATGCATTCTTCTGGAGTGGTGAAACCATGAATTCCCACTACTTACATTTGTCCTGTCTTCCAAAAAGAGAAGTATGGTCAACGCTATTTGCAGTGGGAAATATCCATGCCAGCCTGATGCCATAATATTGATTCAAAAGCTACCTTCTAGGTAACCCTTTAGTTGGGTTACCAACATTATTCTTTCTCATATATGGGTTTCCTTTTTTTTATTTTTTTTTTTTTTACCATCCTGCATTTAATATATGGTGTTCAGGAGCTGCCCTTGTTTCATACATGCTAAGTTTTTGTAGGGCTCTATGCAGCATTATCTCACACAACTCTCTTCCAGGGATATAGCTGCCTTACAGTGGTGAGCTAAGTGATCTCATGTGCAATATTGAATTCATAAGCAAAGAGAGATTCTTTGGGGCTTGTTGTGCCTTCTCTGTGCTTATATTGACATCTCTTTCCATGTTCCGTAGTACACTTCTTCCGTCTTCCCTCAGCTCCCTCTTGCATCCCTGATGCACCCCGTGCTCAATCCCTCACCACCAGAGAGTATCCTCAGCCCATTCCTGAGTACAGGCAGTGTCTGTGGTTTGCTCTCTAGCCAGGCAAGAAACACTGTGTTTTGCAGCAGGTTTGGGGCTGTGCACATGCTGACTGCCTGGCTGTGATGCTGGGAACCCAGCTGGCTGCTGCCTCCTGAGAGCTGAGCAAGCCAAACAAAACAGCCAGGGATCAAACCCTCCTTGCCTTTTCCCTGAGCAGGGAGTTCTCCTCACAAGCTGAGTGCTGATTTTGCAAAACTGGAAGGAAGTTTTTACCCTCGAGACATCTGTTCTTAAGTCAAATGTATTTAAAATTAGTCAGAGAGTTCAAAAATTCTTGGAGATGAACCAGCTAAGGGAATGAGGCTAAACCATTTCCTGTGTGACACACCACTAGTTTTTTTCTGAGTTTAAAAATGAAAAATAGATGTTATCGTGACACTCTATTGTCTCATTTGAGGTCACTCATAACTGTAGTGTAAGGAGGGGAGGGAAAGAGATCACATGCACTGCAGCTGTGACTTGCAAGTTTCTGAGCACGAATTGCTGCTTCTAGAGCAGTGTCCTACACACTGTCTTTCCTTACACTGGAGATGATTGTAAAGGCAGTCCTACGGTCAGTACTGCCCCCAGAGACTGTCAACTGCAGCAAAACAGACTTGTTCCACCACTACATCATTTGTATCCTGTCCTGGCACAAGCAGGACAGTGATTCTGCACTGTATGGATGACATCCACTGGCCCAAACAAATTGATACCCTGATGATCCCCCAGAAAAAAGCCTAGAGCTGTGTGGTCAGAGCTGCCTGCTCGCTGTGGAGCAGGAACCTGCTCAGCACTGAAACACAACTTTTGGCAGCACACAGCCCATGTCCCTGGGGGCTGCTGCACTCTGCAGCCACTTGGTGGGCACCTAAGCATTGAGACCAGCTGTGCAGCCTCCTTGTGCTGGCCAGGGTCTGCTTCATCCAACAGACTGGTTTCCATTCCCTCTCACAGATGTGTCTTCATTTCTAATCAGATCCTGCAGCACTGAAGTCTTCAAGGGGAATTGAGCAACCGGTTGAAAAGAATTGACCTTTCAAACACTTGGAGCTCTCTTCTGTCTAAATGCAGAACGGTTTCTTTGCCACAGAATGGCAGCAACTCTGTTTTTCATTCTCAGATGTCTCCTCTCCTCTGTAAATCATTTAATGGCTGCTGCATCCATTCTGAATCAGTTTTTGCTGATTTACTGTCAGTGGGTATTAGCTAACTTATCAAACTCACACACAGGAGGCAATCAATGCAACCAACAGAGGCAGTGATAAGATGGTTGTGCATCTGTTATTCCAGAGTAATATGTAAAAATGGAACAAATCTTGTAAAACCTCCTTACGTAGGAAAAGGAGAGGGATTCAGGATGTCATGGGCTGTGTCTGCACTGAGGGACCCACCGGTGTCATGAGTGGTGTGGTTGCCCACCCAAAACAGGGTGAGGTTAGTGGTGATTCCCTTCAGCCTGTGTGAAGGAAAGCTGTTTGTGTGATGCCAAAGTGTGCTCTGCAGCACCTGCTGTGGTCTGGCTGGTTGATAGCCAAGACACACAGGCTATGCCATGAAGGGCACAGGTTTAACCAGGCCAGACTCACTGTGCAATAACTCCTTGTGCAGACCAGTCTGTTTGATAGAGGTCTAGGACTTTCAGAATGATGAAATTCCCTGTATTTGAAACCTCAGTTTACTATACTGCCTTTGTTTACAGGATGAACCGTTTCTCAGGAAGATGCTGCTCACGTCTGCCCATTTATGTCTAAGGCAGTTGCTGACCACTGATTTTTAATGTGTTTTATATTCCTTGTGCTTGGAAGAGTTGTTCTCTGGGCAATAAATCAATCATCTACGACAGAGCTAAGGCGTTCTTTAGTAGACCTATCTGCAAGCTGCCACTAACCCAGGTCAGGTTAGTACTTAGTTAAGAGAAGGAAGTCAATCCTCAAAACCACGGCTTTTTTCCTCTCTTTGATCTTTCCCTTTTCTGCTATACAGGCAACAATAGTTCTCCTTGATCTGCAGTAGAATTAGTGCGTTTTTTTCCAGCACTCCTGGACTTCAAAGTGCCTGTGACACTTTTGAAATATGACTTAATCTATTCGGAAAACTACCACTTGTTCCTATTTGAAAATCAGAATTATTTTTATATAAATATCCAAAAATTTCTGAGGCTCTTTCATACCAAGAGCCAATGGGACTTACATAGGAGTTGTGAGGGGATGAGTGTAGTTTTTTGTTTGTGGGGAGGTAAACTGATTTTCCAGACAAGTAATCTAGAGAAACAATTATTTGTACATATTTGAAAAATGTGACTATCTGTAAATATTCATATTTTATTTGCAGCTGATTGAATGTTGAGAATGTTGTCTAATTTATAAATAGGGTACCGCCTCTAAGTCTGCTGCTGGTGCAGTGTCATTATGCCTGTGCTCAATGAGAAATGTTTTTTTTCTGTGACTTTCAATGAATTATTAAAACATAAAACTAGAGTAAACGAAAACATACAGAACTGCAATCTGCAATGATTTAGTAGGAAGAGCTGCCAGTCTTTATGACAGCAAGCACAGAATTGATGTTCATGATATTTTAGGAATGACATGTTAAGCCTAACAAGTCAGAGGAGTTCAGCAGACGAAAGAAATTTGGAAATTCTGGGAGTGAAATAGAGGATTGGCTGCTTTGATGGCATTCAAGACCAGGTTTATGGGGCTTTGGGCAACCTCGTTTAGTGGAAAGTGTCCCTGCCCAAGGCAGGGCTGTGTTATCTCTAAGGGCCCTTCCAACCAAAGCCGTTCTGTGGTTCTATATGACTCTGGTTTCGCATTAAAACCCAAGGAGAAAATCCAGACACCTCTCAGAAGTTTTTAAGCATCATCGAGTTTACAACTGAAAACACTGCAAAATTTTGATAAATAATAAGTGGGCCAGAGAAGGCCATTAAATATGATTTTTCTCCTCCTGTAAAACAGAGCTTGGTCTCAGTAGTTTTATGCCCACTTTCTACTTCTTGGCTTTTACATGGGGTACTCTGTACTAAGAGGGTACTAGCAAGACTTAGATATATTTTTTTATATCATTCAGTGCTGATTAGCTAGAAGCTGAGTACAGAACACTGCGTTCTAATTGAACAACCTGGTTTGAAGATACAAATGAAAGGGCATTCAACGTGTCTAGTTTGGCCCAGGCAGACTCGTGGTTCTTATTATTACTTTAATATCAGTATGAAGAGGTTTTTTGGTCTTTTTTGTTTTGTCACTATTTCTTTCACCATATATTTCGCATGCACTGAAATTAAAAATACATAAACTGTGGGACTTTGTCCAGAACTCATCTCATCTCTGATAGCTGATCCACAAGGCCCTGTGTATTTATACCTGTTATATATAAGGAATCAATAAAATGCATGTTGTTGAAGTTACCTGAAGGAGTGGTTCAGAAGTAGATTATCAGTTTACCTTTCAAAAGGTGACTCTTCTCAGCCCCCATGCTTTTCTTCCCTCTTTAGGCTTCCAGAGGCTTTCATTTCCCCTCAGCTGGACAAATGGGGACCCTGAGAGAGGATGCTGAACCTTTTCACTCAAAAGAGAGGAGCACTGGGCAGCAGGCTGCAAAGCCCTGTAAGTACATCAGGATACTCCCAAGTGATTTTGAGAGGGATTGTTGGATTTCGGCATGGAGGTGAAGTAGCAGCTTTGAGTTAGCATTTGTACTTTCTCAGGGTTACTTGAAGGGGAAGGGTAAGCCACTGGCAGGTGTGGAAACTCCACTAGAGGGGAGGAGGCTGGGATGCAGCCAGTAGTCTAGACAGAAGCCTGGCTCCTTCTGCTGCACAGTCTCCCCATGGTCTCCCATGGGCACGGCTGCAAGGCTCGTGATGGAGAGGGGCATGGAAAACAGCAGCAGTCCACAGGCTGATTAAGGCTATGAATGCTAATGGACCTTGCCCCTAAACTATTTCCAGCCTAGGTGTGGACAGAAATTCTGGCTGCAATTCTGTTGATGGATGCAGAACTGCTCTGAGCTTTTGCATATGAAGTGTTGAATAATGATCCTAGATAGAGAGGGACACTTTGTGAGAAAGGCCGCTCCAATAAATATTTCTACAAATACTTTAGTTTTAGAAGAAGATGTGACAGTTACTAAAAAATAATAAATGTAAACATAAAAATATTACTATAGATTTTGTCTTTTGCAAATTCTTATTTATCCAGCGTCTAAAGGTGAGAACATAGATCCTGTATTAAACTGCTTGAGATTCTGAATCTTGTGCTGGCTGCATTACAAGTTAGGCACAGCCTTTAAGAATTTACTCGGTAGTGAAATCAAACTTCTTCTACACAACCTCCTAATGCCTATTCTGTTTTTAAAATAGCCAGCATAAATTATTTAGTTTAATGTACTCCTAAGGTTCTTGCCAGCTCAGTAAGCTCTGTGAGTGTACGAGGAAACGCCTGCAAGTTGCAGGCTCTTTTGGGGAAATACTACAGAATTTGTGAACAAAACTGCATGAACTAGTCTGAAATACAATAATTCTGAATTTATTTACAAGACTGACCTAGCTGTCTACAGGGCCTGGCATACTGGTAGAAATGTTTTTTAATGTTTAACCTCCTTAAGGTTTTGGAGTGTCATAGTTCAGTTGTTTGTAATACTGTACATAATCTAGAGGGGTTTTAAAATTATATGAATAGAAAATGTTAAAAGTGTTTTGGCTTTGCTAGATTCAGAGTGCATGTAAGTCCTACAGGATGCTAAGAAGAAAATATTTTCTCTATACAGGGTAAAGTTCTGAAACTCAAAAGAATTGTTGTTCAATACTGCCATAAGTATATCATATATCATAAGTATATAGATGTTTACTTTTTGTCTAATAAATGTTTAATATGGACCTAGTATAGCCATTTCCATACAAATGCATCACAATTTAAACCTAACTCTAGTTCTGAGGTCATCTTTTGCATGTGGATAGTATGAACTTAGAGACTTTTTATTCAGAATATTATGAATATGCCTCTAAGCTATTTTGCAAGGTGAGGAAAAGAACATTTTCAGTGGTTTAGTGGGATAACATTACAGGTAGTACAAGCCGTGCTGCTGAGTAGGAAATGTACCACTTGGTTTCTTTTTGAGGAGAAAGGATTGATGGTGGGATGCTAAGCAACAAAACCAACACTTTTTTGGTACTTCAGCAGAAATACGAGATAAACATCACTTATATGAGTGATAAATTGTAGTGGAAGTAATGTGCAGTAGATCAGAGAGTGAATGAGTGGGATGTGCTATCCTGTGAATTCAATGCAGCTTGTAAAATAATTTGTGACAAAACATAAGTTCAAGCAAAGTTGGACTTGATTTTATTTTTTTAACTCTCTGTCCATATGTAAATGTTCAGTATTTTATTATTTTTATTCCCAGATAATTTTATGTTTCTGAGACCTTTCTCTTGCACGCAGTATCTTGAGATCGAGCACAAATGCCAATAAAGAAGAAAAGGAAAAAAGAAAAGGTCTTTTTCTAGTCTATTTTCACTAAGAAATGAACCACACTTGGCATAACCCCATAGCCTAGTTTATGTGTGTCCTTCCTACTGGGTGTGTGGCCTGTTGTGAAGCCACCTAGAACTGTATGTTCCACTCTGTCAAAAGGCTGGGCTGGTATGTGGGCAGCATCCAGGTCTGCCATTTCATAGCCCAGGTATGGAAAGGTGCATCCGAGCAGCCTTGGGGAATCCGAGGAAAGCCTCTCCTCTCGGCAAGGAGAGAGCTGTGAGCAGGACAGCTGTTCCAGAAAGCCGTGTTTTGCAAACGGTGCGGGTTTGTGCCACGCTGCAGGCGCAGACTGCCTGTAACCCAGGTAACAGTGGGTGGGTAAGGACAGACTGGGGGGTCTGGAGGCCGCTCGCAGCCCGCAGTTGGAGTAGAGTTTCAGCACAGCTCAGTGATGATGAAATCTGACTCAGGGTCACGCTGTCGAATCCCCAGTTCTGCAATTAACTCATCATCTCACTTAGCTCCTTCCTGCTTCTGCTGCCTTATTGTAACTTAAATATCAGCAGCTACCACAAAGTGGTTACTGTATTAATTTGTGGATTTTTCTAAAGCGTTGTAAAGACATATGTAAGATGAAAAGCATTAAATCTAAAATTTAACTTAGTTCTTAAATGCCATCTCCACAATTTTTATCATGCTGGTCATTACAGTACAGAGGAAGCAAAGCTTATAAATCTGGCTGTAGAAGATGCCAAGAATGTCCATAGAGAAAGAAGTTCAGGAAAGGTAGAGCTTATCTGGGCTGAAGACACCCTGCACAAAATTACATATTTAAATTATACTTTTTTTAGGCTGTCACCGTATGTCCCAGCATGCCCTGAGAGGTCAGCTCACTGGGCACTACTATAGCCTAAGAAGCCTCTTAGATGACATCCCTGTCCTCAGAGACAAGTACTTCATAATTGGACTATCTCACGGAAAAAAAGGAGGAGCAAGAATTAAAGAAAAACCCTGCAGCTAATGCCAGGTTTGCGTTATGTTTGCAAAAGTGCTGCTGGGGGCCAGAGTCCCCATATTGCATAATTGCATATTGCTAAGTAAAGGTAAATACATGTCTGTAAAGAGAATGATAGTCTGAAAATGCCTTGAGCTGTGTGTTTTGCCAGTCTTCAGGCAATTTTTGGTGGATGGAGAATGTGCACAGAGTCTGCTGCAAAAGCCAGCATACAGAGAAAGAAAACTTTGAAAATATTCTTGCTTCTAATCCCAGCACTACGTGTAAGGGGAAAACGAACAGATAATCTCAGTTTCAGGATGTAAATCCACTTCTTTAATGATTAAGCCCAGGTAGTGAGGGTTGTTTACCCTTTAAATTTTATTTATTTAAGATTTAAATGAAACCTGTTAATAAGCTGCAGACATGTGACTTGTTGGAAGTTAGGAAAGGAGAGAAGGAGCACACAACAGCTTAGGAGATGACCCTGTATCAACTCATCCTTTCAGAAAGCACAATTTTTTTACCATGTCACAAGGATCTCCTTCCTCAAAACTTGTGTGCAGCAAGGCATGCTCTTCTGCTGACTCCCCGTGTGACTCTGTTACCACCAGCAGACAGATGGGTTTAGAAGTAGTCCCCCAGCACACTGGTTTTGCTTTTGCTCATCTTGTTCCCCAGCAAAAGAGAGGCTCAGCAGGAAACACAGGAAAACACGCGTTAAGGTTCAGGCAGAAGCTTATGTCGAGGCTGAAAGCTGTAGTTACAAGCCCAGTGAGCTGTAAAAGTTGAGAAGGTGCTCGTCTGCCCTCCCCTGCTATTTAACTGCACACCAGTTGCAGGCATGTGAAGCTACACCAGTTTGGGGTTTCTCTTAGCTGGCTGGTAGTTGCTGGAAAGTAACCCCATCACAGGCTTATTGTACAGGCTGTTTTCCTTCCTACATCTGCCTAGTTTTGCTGGGTGTTGTCTAAGCCACTGTATTTTGTCACAGACTGTCCTGAGAAGCTTTTAAGCTTTCTAGTATTTTTATGTATTATCATAAGAAGTTGCACACAGGCCATAGCACATTTACTCCTAGATTTTGAAGGAAGTTTTCTGTGGACACAATAAGAGAAGAACATAATAGTAATCCTAGAGCTGATTATTTTAGTAGACTTAAGTTTCAATGTCCTGCTGCCCCTACCTCGGATTGTTTCAGTCTGTGGGTTCAAGAGTCTCAGTGTCCTTCTGCCCTGAACTCATTTGGGAGTTAGGACCAAGAGTGATGGCTTGTCATAGTAACTCTTGATTGCCAACCTAGTTTATCAGCAAGGACTGAATCAAACCTGATTTATCTGCATCAAGGAGCTGAGTTCACCTGCAGAATCTATACTCATGCAGTTCATGCCATGTACTTCCTGCTACTCTTGGAGTCACAAGGATGTTCAATAAAGAATAAAGCCATAGTGCATTACAGGAGCATCTGTCTTGTGCCAGAGAAGGAATTACAGATCATTGACTCTGCTGGGATAATTGAGAGAGATCTGCAAGTCCTAATGCTGTACACCCTGATCAGACAGTGGTTTGTGCCTCTTGAACCTGCAACTTGTCAACAGCAAGAAAATATTTCAGTACACTATAGTGCTTTGTAGAGTTATACTATTACACTCTTCAAAGAAGTTAATGTAAGTGTATTAACTTATAAGCAGTTACACTATAGTCCTTTTACACTTTAAAATGAAACATCCAAGACACTGAGACATCCTAGAAAATGTGTGTATACATATGAATGGCCTTTTATTTCTTTAATAGTACTGAGTTTTCTTAAGTTGCCTGTTCTCCTCCTGTGCTTTGACACTTGCCTGTATCTCTCCATCAACTTGTGGCCCAGCCACACCCACATTCCTATCACTTGATACGCCGCTTTTCTGTGCTTCAGACACAAAGGAAGCTGAGAGCAAAACCTCACCTACTGGAGGAAGGCAGATGTGAGGGTGCCCAGAGAGCACTGCATATGGAGACAGATGCAGTATAGGAACTGAGGATGGCTTCAGTATGGGTTTCAGGGACCCCTGCAGCATGGGAACCACTGCAGTATGTGAACTGGGGACCCCTGAAGCATGGGAGCCACTGCAGCATGCCTGTCACATCTGCATCAACCTGTCCTGCCACAGGAACTGTCATCCATGCCAGAAAGGCAGCTGCAAGTTGCTGGAGAAAAGGCTTTAATTAAGAATTACTCCTGCCCTTTCCACTCCTCTGGTCTTTTTTTCATCCTTGTTTTATCAGTTATTACCAGTTAATGTTTCATTTTCTGGTTTTGTTTAACCGAAGCCAAGAAGCACCTTGTAGACAGCAACTGCCAATTAGTTATAATGAAAGCAGAAAATTAGCTTCCAGCTTGCCTGCATTTGGAGGGCTTTAGCAGGAGTTAATTCAATTGCTTTCTTATCTTCTGAACTATTCTTGCTACATACATTTGTGGTTGCCAGGTTCCTCTGGGGTGAGCAGGCCCGGCCTTTCCTGTCCCTCTCTCCCTTTTTCTCTCTGACAAGGAGCTGCAGCTAGGTGAATGGATGGAAAGGCAGGCAAGGAACTATTGACTCTGGGGAAGAAGCATAGTTATAATGTAAATCTTATATATATACAATGAAATATATATATGCATTTTCATAAGACTAAAATTAATTAATGTTAATGGGAACTGTTTGAGAATAGCCCATCTCACTGCAGTCACCTGTATCTGAGAGGATTCCCCTGATCATCAAGAGGTGCTTTGAAGGGATGACTTGTTTCAGACTCCTGGGTTTGGATGAGATGTTTTGTGTCCTGGAAGCCCCTCTTTCTCTCCCCAGGGACTATGGGGAGGTGCTGACATTGTCAAAATCTGCATTTGGTCAAGTGAATCCTCTTACTTTCCTGATTTTGCTGTCTTCATGTTACACAGTGTTGAGCTGCCGCAGGATGAAGGAAAAGCTGTGGATAGCAGTCTGCATCCACCCTTACTGGCTTACCTAGGCCCTAGCAGTGTCTCTGAGTAAGAGACAGAAGCACTGGGTGCAGCAGAAATGTTACCTTACAGAAGACAGTAAAGGACTCCTGGTAAAGGACAACTGCTCTCTTAAAAGTAGATGTTGGAAGCAGGATGAAAGAGGACAATGTTGGACTGTGGGTTTAGTACAACAGTGTCATCCTGTTCTTCCCTTCCCCCAGACTTTTTCTTTGTCCCCAGATTTGGCATATGAAACTAGGTCAAGGCTCTTAGCCAAACATGTTTTGGAAGCACTAGTCACTCTGTGAGCATGACAAAGCATGTTTGGGGAGGGAGGGGGCAAGGAGGGCGCTAAGGTTT
>VYZR01014815.1:487-13020 GCA_013400675.1 Oxylabes madagascariensis
AAAAAAAAAAGAGTACTCCAGAGAGTCATTTTGTGTGAATTAATGGTCTGTATATATAATAATCAGTCTGAGAATAAAGAAAAACTCCAAACCCGAACTAAATGTAACCAACCTCAAATAATCAAAGTCAGGGAAAGAAAAAAAAAGAGAAACAGCATATGGTTTGTCTGCCTTTTTTTTTTTTTTTTTAATTGATTTTTTGAATAATTTCTATGCAGCGACTAAATCGAAATACAAAGTTCAGGCGGAGACACGCGGAGAAATTCTGCCACATTCACTTTTAGGTCCCATTCCTGGGACATTCCCGGCGGAGAGGCCCCTCCAGCGCGGTCTGCGGGCGAGCCGCGGTGTGGGGCCCGCGCTGCCCCGGCCCGCGGAGCTCCCGCTCCCCGAGCGGCCTCCGGCCCGCGCGCTGCGCTCCGGCAGCCCCGCGTCAGAAGCGCTGCCCGCTTGATGTCATTTTTTATTTTCTCCCGTGTTAAATTTTATTTTATTAATTTTTACCACATTTCGGGTTATTTTATTCAATTTTGATTTACTTTGTTTTATTGTCCCTGTCAGGTCAGGGATGAGGCGACAACGCTCCCCCGAAACCTCATTGATCTGGGCGGCGTCGGAAGCCCGGGATGCAAGCAGGGCCAGGGAAAGCAGCATTTCAGGCGGGTCAGCAGCCGCAGCCCCGGGTTCCGGCGGGCACATCGCTCCTCGGGATGGAGCTCAGGACCCGGCGGGCTCAGGGCTGCGGCTGCCGCTGCTCTCCCGCTCCCGCGGGGCCAGCTGAGGGTCCCGGCCGCCGCCGCTCCCTCCCTCAGCCCCGGCCCGCGCTGCCAGCGCGGGCGCTGATTGGCTGAGCCCCGCGGCGGCCCGCGCTGCTATTGGCCGGTCCGCGCTCCTGTTGGCCGGTCCGCGCTCCTATTGGCGGGTGCATGCCGCACGGCCCCGCCCCGCGGCGGCGGCGCTGCGGGCGGTGCGGGCGCCGCGTCGGGCACCGACGGGAAGGGTCGGGAGCGGGCCGTGGCTGCGGGAAGGGCCGGGAGCGGGCCGGGGCTGCGGGAGGGCTGCGGGAGGGCTGCGGGCTGGCGGATTGCAGCTCCTGGGCTCATTAAGTCGTGTGCCGCTCATGGCGGTTCCCGCGTCCTTCGGTTTCCCTGCGGGCAAATTTGGGTCTGAAGGGAGGTGAGAAAACTGCAGGTCACAGGATAGGTGCGGGGCTGATGGCAGAGCCAGCCTGGGCGCAATACGCGCTGGATTTTGTGTTCTTAGCGTCTCTAGGTCTACCGCTGCTTCTGGCTGACTACCATTTGAAGCTAGGGAAAAAACAAAAACAAACCCACAGGTTTTACCTTCTGAATTTGTAATTATTGATAGCTGCAGTAAAGCAGATATGTCTTCAGCATTTTTGTAATAAAGAAGAAAATAATTAACCACATTTGCAGGAAAAAATGTGGAAAGCGTAGGCAGAAAGAATGGTGCTAAGACTGAAGAAAGATTAACTCTTTTAAAATATTACTCATTGAGATGCTTGTTTGGTCAAGGGCCATCGACATTAAATTACAAGATTTCTCTATTTTATTTTCTATGGGAGGACTCAGGTTTTTTGAGTCAAGTTGAACGGGGAATAATGAAGGCTGCATTTTGTGAGTGAAGAATAGAACAATATTTGCTTATTGGAAGACAAGAGCCAAGAAGAATAAATAAGTCGAGAAGGCTTTTGGATGTTATTAGAATCTAGTCTAGGCATTTTGCAAACTGGTCTTTCAGTTTTCAAAGATTCACACTCAACCTCAGCTATTCTTATAAAAGCAATTGATTTCAGTAGCATCCCATTTTTTAAATTTGGGAAGCAATTTTGATGATTATTGACTTGCCCTGTGTTGGGCTGTTCATAGAATCACCATCAAGAAGTCTGGATGCATCTGGTGGGGGGTGCAAAGAATTGCCAAGAAGTAGATTGTTAGGATCTTGAAGGTAATTTTGTTTTTCAACCAAACTCGGTTTTGGCACAAAACGCTGTCATATATCTTACTAGTTAATGCTGTAATTACTGTTGCATCCATTGCCTGAGGATGCACATGGGAGATGGACGGTGTTTTGAACAACCAAGATGTAGGGCAGGGTTTCACAGACCAGGGGTCTAGGTCTTACTTCTCTAAACTTGCTAATTGGGTTTGAACGTAGTCTTGAGTTTACAGCTTTAAACAACCCTTAAAATTACCTAATTTTGCAAAGGTATGGAAAACCTGCTCTCCCCAGTGAAGTTTGTGGGACTGATTTAAAATCTGCCAGGCTCTTTGATATGTAAGTGGGATAGGTGTAGTCTGCTGTAATGCAAGTGAGTTTAGATTTTGAACTGGTTTGATAGTACAATACTTAGGGAAGACTTGATCACTTTAAACAAGGAAATGGCTCTATACACTTAGAGGAATATAATTTCAAAGATTTTTGTATTAAACTCATATTTTAAATCCACACACATGCAGACACGTGATCTGATCAGAAAGCTCTGCTGTAGGTATGAAAACGTGTGTTCTTAAGGGTCTCTTTCTATGGCTGCAACTCTGGTGTTGCAAAGAAATGATTTATTGATTCAGAAAAACCTATGAGTTTGTTTGGGTACATGCTGAAAATATATCCAGGGAACATTTTTTTTTTTCACTAGAAGTTATGTGCTTGGAAGTACATTTTGAAATAGTCACTGTGTTTGTAAGCTGTACTTTCAATATAAAAAAGAATCCCCACACCTGCATCTGATGGAAGTGAGCAGCAAGGCTTGGATTCATACTTCCTATGTGCCAGGGAGACATGAGGATGGGAGAAAATCTAATTCCCCTTGGCTTCAGGTCAGGGAATGGTGAAGATCAAGGATTCTGTCTGAAAAGAGCAATTCCGCACTTGACTGTGAGCAGTTACTTTCTGAATTTTCACCTGAAGGTAAAGTTCAACATGTCAAGGTCATGTTCAAGCTCACTGGAATTCATTGGACCATATCAGATAAAATCTAAAAGCAACAAAAATGCTTTCAGGTATATTCAAAGTCAATCCAATGAGGAATGATTTCCTACAGCATGTGTAACCCTATAAACATATTTTACAAGAAACAGGAGAAAGTTTCTTAACAACTGAAAAAAGCCATAGCTGAAGAAACAGATCACTAGATCTGAGGTGTATATTCATCTATGTTTAGAGCTGATATTCTGAAATGCTGTGGAAAGCTATGAACAAAGTTCATAAGCTTTTTATGTAGATTTGCATATGAGTGTGGCTTTTTGATGTTTAAATTTTGTTTTTTTTTAATCTCTTCTGTTTGGAATGTATTATCCTGTTTCAAGGGTAATGAAAGGGCTTGCATTTTTAGTCTTTTTTAGAAATTGTAGACTGCTTGCTTCTGAAGAGAGTGGTTTTGTAGGAGGTAATTTGAAGTCCTGATCTGAAATGGAGTAAGTGTGGTTTAAAAAGACATCAGTAAAGTGAGGTTCAGAGTGCTAAGGAAAAAATTCATCATTTTTTTGCTGTTTGCATCACTTTAATTTCATTGCTGATGGCTAAGCAGTTGCAATGAGAAAACTTTGGGAGGAATGGGAAGAGGTCTTTTCCTCTTTTGTAGTTTTTAAAACCTGCTAGTGAGTCAGAGCAGCAGGTGCCTGTATTGTAGCTTTGAAGCATATGACTGGTTCTTACAGTATGAATATTTTTTTTGGCTCTATTCAGCAAATTGGAGGACTAAAACCATGTTTCAACTCTAAGTCCTATTTTTCTACATAAGACTTGCACTTACCTGTTTTTCAGTAGTCTAAGCTATGCAGTAGCTCACCAAAAGAAAGAACCAAAAAAGCAGACAGTGTATTTTTTTTAGTATACTTCTTGAAAAATCAAAGAGGCTGAACACTCTGGGGTTTCCAGAGGTATTCCACCAAAGATCCTGCCAAAGATCCTGCCAAAGATCCGGCACAGGGCTAAAGAGTCCTGTTGGGAATGCACGTTTGCAGCTAAGCAACAACTTAGAATTGTGTCGGAGTTGCTGCACAGCTGATGGTTGGCCTCCAGTTTGTGCTTGTTATTTCTCCAGAGAGCCCCTCTCTCCTTGTAGAAACAAGCAAAACTGACATTTTTTGATAGAAACAAAAGACTGTGGGGACCTTCAGCCTCTGGTCTGAGTTCAGGCAGGATTCTGGTTGCAGCTCACAGTGCCCTGTGGCCCACAGTGACAGTTGTCTTTGTCAGTGCCCATAAGGAAAACTGCTTCAGCTTTAACCAGGCCAGAATTCACTGCAACAAAACACTGAAATTTTGTGGTCTATTTTTTTTCTCTTTCTGTTTATAAAGCAGAAACTTAATTTAACATTTCTTTGTTTTGTGTTGCTGACAGCCAGCTAGTAAGAGTAATGCCTTTTGGACAAAGCAGAGGGAGGAAGCAAAACAATTTTTCACTACTTTAGTCTAAGAGACCTAAATTGTAAACCAGTTTGTTATATTAAATTGTTTCAGTGGTTCTGTAACATTGTATGCTAACATCAAAAAAGGCAGCTTAAATATTGAAGAAATGAAGAATAGTTGAGTTCCTGAATGAGTTAATTTTAGTTTTATGTGGGGCAACAAAGTTACTTATACTTAATTTCTTGAGGTAGCCTGTTTAAGTTTTAGAATATGCCTCTATGCTTTGCCATGATCTTCCAAAACGTTTAAAAATAGAGAACCTTAGAATTTCAGAAGGATACATATTTTTTTTAAATAAAGGAATAAATAGGAAAGAAATGTGTAACTTTTGTTCCTGAATTAAATTTGTTTGGAATAATGTCTCACGCTTTTGTCATACTTAATGAAAAAAACTTCAAACCTGTTGTAAGGGGATATATAAAACAGTTGAAAAATATAATTAGCAAAATAAAACCATTTGCAACGATGCAGACAATTATTTGCCTCAAATATTACATTCAATTTTTATCTTAAATTAGAAGAATTTATATAAAATCCATAACTCTTATCTCTGATTATATGCATCTCTTCCATAAAGAGTGTCTGATTCACCAGCTTTAGATAAGACCTTCCTGCTTCTTGCTCTCAGCTTAATGCTTTGGAAATAAAGTAAATTTAACGTGATGTAGAAACTAATAGCAAATGAGAATCCATAGTCAGAAGAATTTTCTCAAATGATTCTTGTAAAATGCTTGTCATATTTAAAGTCAAGCTGCACCTTTATAAAACAAGGAATACATTTCACTGATTAAGATGTATCATGTAAGAAAACAAAAAGATCCTTTGCTTTTAAAATGCCTTCTTCCTTTACGCAGCAGATGGTGCTAGATTGTGAATATATGTCAATTTGATTTATTTATAGTCTGAAGAATATATGGTGAAAGACATGGCATGTACAATGTTCAGATAGACTACATAGCAAACTGATCTTTATAAACTCATTTGTTTTGGCACAGTCTTCTGTGGTGTGCCTGCTTTTCCTGATGTCCCCTCTGCACCCTTCCAAGACTTTCAGAATTGCTATCGTGCTTACGAAAGATGTCAAACCTAACAAGCAACTGAGTGACAGAATTGCAGTCAGTTTGAAAAGGTACCTTTTAGCTAAAGAATAGGTAGAGTAGAGGTAATAGGAGTTTAGACAAACTTCATTTATCTTTTGTACTAGAGCCTGTGCTGTCAGCAGCATCCCAAGAGCCTGGCAATTTTCCCAATCCAGATCTGTGTGTTAGCACTCCTGGACTTAATTGTACCAGGTAAGCCATGCTACTAAAAAGACTAACATCTACAGAAGGGTGCATGTTTAGACCTGCACTTAGACTGCCCCCCAATAGGTCTTTGGGCTACCTATCTGCAGCCTGGCATCTAAAGCTGTCAGAGGTAAGAGAGCTGCAGAAGTGTCAGTGCACAACTATCAAAGCACAAAATGCCACACGGCTTCTAACGTGATCCTACCCTTTTGCTCTCCTGCCCCCATCCAGCGTGAGCCATTGTCAGAGAACAGTCTGCTCCAGTCACATCACCTGTACCTCAGCATAATTGGATTTGTTGGCTGAAGCATTACTCAAGGAGCTCGGTGTTTCACTCTTGAGGGATTACAATGGACATTTGGTGCCTAAGTTTTCAGGGTTCTTTGGAAAATTCCAGATGCAACAGTATGCAAAATAGGCTGTTTTGTCCCTTGACAGTGGGAACCTTTGTTAGAGTCCGTTAGCTTAGATCCTGACTTCTCCTTTAAGAAGTGATAGATCAAGAAATATGCAAAGTTAGAGCTTATTTGTCTCATCCATGACCTTGAGGATGAAAGAGGCAGTGTCATTGCAGCCTTTCCAGAGGCCTTTCCTGGACTGGAGAAATACCCTTTTGGTATCCTTCAGGTGCTGATTAGAAATTCAACAGAGAAAAAAAGCCTGCTCAAACACAGAGGAAAATTAGTATGTATTCACTAAGACATTCTCAAATGTCACCCCAGAAGTCAGGTCCTGAGGTCAGTCCATTGGTAAGTAGGAAGAATTATTATTACTAAATTAATGTGTTAATAATGTAGAGACAAGTGAGTTTCCAAAAGAGTGAGAGAAGGTTTAATCCTATCTGTCCTTCACTAGAAGTGGTTACTAAAGCAACTGCAGGAAGTTTCGTTACTAAACCACAGCTAGTGGCAGTATAACCAGATGTTGCTGTGATTCCTAATAAGTGAGGCTTCAAACACAATAATGGCATAATTATTTAGTGACTCCACAGATGGGGAAAACAATATGAAAAATAGTCCAGAGTCTTGGATTGCCTCAGTAATTTTCTCAGAAAGACCAAGCATTACCAAAATTCATATCTTATTAAGGCTTTTAAATATCATTGCTTCAGTTTGAATGTTTATGGAAAAAATCACTTGTATTATAGCTTCCCACATACAGTTCAGACTCCTTGCTTCAAGGTCTTGCACAAATTAGTTCCCATCTGTCCTTTTTCCCTTATCTTCTAGCCCATTACTTGCTTGCCTTGTCTGGCTCAAACCTACTCCTTTTCCACCTCTGATATCTTTTCTGGTAATTATATATATATACATATATATATAATTTTGCAAGTTGCTTTATGGGACCACAAACATCTTGTTTTCCCTATTGAAGAAGATTAAAGTGTAAAAACAAAGAAATGATACAAGAATAATATGTGTGTTCTGTGTATTCTGTATGAAACTTGCCCAAATATTGAGAATGGACTATATGTAAGTAACAACTCTACTTGGTAACATAAAAAGTGCTTAACTGTGCAACATACTCATGCTGGAACATATGATATTGTTAATAATGGAAATCATCTTATACCCTGACCAAGTTCTTTTCAGGGGATTGGCCTTTGGAAACAGGGAAGGTGTCACAGAAGCTGACTAAAGGAGAAGAAAACAAACTTGTGAGAAAAACAACCAGCAATGATGTTGAGCTTAAGCTTGTTGATGCAGATGTTGTTAAGGAGTTACAGCACCATATGATTAGACTCTGGATGTCATATGTGAAATATTTCTGTAATCTTAAATAGAAATCACTGACAGCTTACTTCAGGCCCCTCTTAGCAGAATTAGTGCTTTTGTACTCTCGAGTTAGTTAGTAGAATTTAACTCAAGTTTTAGCTCTTTAGTAAAAGTTTAAGTTGAGTAAGCTATTCAGTGGAGTTAGCTCTTTTGAAGACGTCAAACTGCTTTGTAGTCCTCACCTGAGTTACTGGGTCAAGTTTTAAGTCCTGACAGGCAGGATATGTTAATTTGGGTCCTTTGCTTTGCTAACACATAGACAGACTTGCTTAAAGTCAACTTACACTTCCTCCCTTTCATCTATTTCCAAACCATTTTTAAAGCCATATTTTTTTTCATGCCAGGTGATCTCTTTCTACATTTGCTATTGCAAAATATTCCAGAATGTCCAATGACATCAACATCAAGTATTTTGCTCTGGTCTAGGATAGGATCTTCAGATTTTCTAAACACTGTTTAAACAATCTTAGCCATGTTTCTACAAAATTCTTATATACCCAGAAGACAGAAGAATTTCATTGCAAACATGACTGCCATAACAACTTTTCTTGTTATAATTCTGGTTTTCTCAGATGCTTTCAAAATAAGCCCATTCAGGAAGATGTCTTAAGTGTGCACAATAATGGAGCACAATATGCTTGAATGATTAATTTTCAGTTCTGCCCTTCTGCAGCTCCAAGCTTTGCCTTGTGCCCATTCCTGCTTGTCCCCATAAGAGATGTTCATTCTCCTTTGTGTATTCTTCTAGAAAAAACATCGCAGAGTTCCTAGGAAAAGTTGGAGGAAAATTAATTTTTTCAGCTTTTATTTTCTGTAATGGGGTAGCTTGACTGAGATTGTTCTAACAGCTTTTTTTTTCCTGTCTGCCTAGCCAATTAGTCCTCAGGTTTTAACCGCTGAGAAGAAGAGATCTGGCTTTTGTGGGATTTGTTTCCTTTGAGACAAATCTCCAGATATTGCTGTGTTTCCCTGAGTCTCCTGTCCTCAGCTCAGTGGACTAAGCCCAACTCTGTCTGTAAGCGGCCAACTTCAGGGTGTTTGAGAGGGAGATCACTCTCCATGAAAAGAATTAGGTAATCTTGGGGTATTAAGGAGGTATTAAGAGGGCCTGCTCTCTGCCCATGATCTCTTTGAGTAAGAATTATGATATCAGACTGCAGTAGAGGTTTCTGGCAAAAATCAAATATGTCGTATGTGTTGACATATGTCTTGTCCCTTGAATCAGTGCCCTGGGGAAGGACCTTAGCTTCAGGATTCAACCAAACATACACTAATCAGAGAAGGCCCCTGATTCCCCACCAGCCTTGGCCATGTCCCTGGGTGACAGCGAGCACTACTGATGTGAAGCCAGGCTCACGGGCTTCCTCCGAGGAGAGGGAGCCCAGGCTTGAGGATACATGCTGGGGAGATGACAAATGAACACCATGAGATGTGACAGTGTGCCTCATCGCTGCAGGAGCCTCCTCTGCTGGGATGAGCCGATCTTGTAGAGCAATCTTCACTCCTCTGTATTCTTTTCAATAATTCAACATGGGGAGAGCATCAAAGAGGCTGCTAATACACCTACCTGTCCTGTTTCCAGTGGTCCTCTTTCCTAGCCCTTGGTTTATAACAAAAGTAATCCCATGTCTGTTACATAGGCTGTGAAGGATGCACATGGTGCAGCAATGACTATTGAGACCCCAGGAGAAGGAAACTTGCCAAGTGTGCAGTAAGACCTCACAGGGCAGGTGAGATGTGTTTGAGACAGTACGGATGTGACTGAGAGCCTCCAGAAGTGCCATGCAGTGTGGATAGAGAAGCATGATGTAGTCATGGAGGCATTTCCAGGGACAACTCAAATGAACAGCCTCCCAACAATATTAAAGTGATTCCTCTGGTTGCAGAGAGGGGGCAGAGTTTAGTGCCATATGGGTGTGGGTAAGTTGTTATCCTGTACCATGTACATCATCTGTGGGGGGGCATGGTTTTGGAAAGAAAAGGTAAGAACACTGCTGGAGGAGCATAATTTTTTGCTGTGCTCTCTCCAGTGGGAAAGCTGTCAGCATCAGCCCTGCAGACTCCATCTTTTTCTGCCTCCATCCATCCTCTCCCATTTTTCTGAGACACAGCGGCAGGACATGGTGCTGAAAGGAAAGCATTGTCCATGTGGAAATAATTTGAGATGGTGAGCACCTTTCTATGGGCATAACACCTTCTTTTTTATGTACTTTAGTATTGCTGCTGTTACTATGTGTTTCTTATTTAATTGCTTTTTGCTTTCAGTAAATTGTTATTCCAACCCATAGTCTCTGCTTTTGTCCCTCTCTTACCAGAAGGGGAGGGGGCAGGGAGTGGCTTACTTGGAGTTTAATTTCTGATTGGTGTTAAAGCACCACAGTGACTAACAGGACTTAATATCTGATATATTTTCAGTCTGCAACACTAAGTGACTAAGTGTTCCATTTCCCAAAAGTCTCAAAAGTGTTATCTTTTTGAGATTTTATCTTACTTTACCACAGTAAGGAGGGATTTATTGACTTCTTCATTTATTCTCAGTTTTATCTGTTTGTGTTCAACTTGACTTAGTCATGTTGACTTTTGTCTTTATATCAGATACTGCCTTAATTTTTTCACCAGCTACCCGTTTTTGCAATTTATGGACTTCTCAGGGTAACATTTTCTCTGCTTTTGCTTTTCAATTCCCTGTGCCATTATTTATAATCCCTTTAAAACTTCTGCTCTGGTTCTGCAACATTTAGAAATCCAGATGAGGATCCTCTAAGAGCTACTTTTTCAATTTTGTGTTTCCTATTAGAAGTGGATTCTGAGTGAATATTGCCATAGGCACTACAATACTGCATGTCTGACTCAACAATCTCAGCCTTGTTAAATGATAACAAGAAATCACCAGTTTGAGAATTTTTAGGAAAAAAAAATCTTATCTTTTTGAAGTTTTTTTTTTTAGGTTCTCATGTTCTTTGGGTTTCTTTAGCACAATCTAATAACTGCTTTCTCTCCCCCCTGTACTGTAGGCTATTGAAAGTCTAGCATCTTTGAGCAAATAATTGACAAGTATAAAAAACTACAACTCTTGCAAACTGCTAAGTCTGCATGACTGGCAATTCTTTTCTTAGTCACCTCTTTCTGCCTGTTTCCTTCTAGTTTTATCCTCTGGCTTTCCTTTCATTCTGGCCACCAGGAAATGTTCTTTAGCAGTTGGGAAGGAGTGCTATCAGTCAGCTCACAGTTATCAGGGGGCTCACCCAGAGCATCTGGCTGGTGAGGCTGTTCTGAGGGGCTTCCACCCTTGGTGTAGCGGCTGCTGAGCTGGGGTAAGCTGGGCTGGTGCAGTATCTCAGTGCTGAATGTGGAAACGACCCTCCCAGCAGCAGCATTCACTGCCCTCCTCTCTCCTGTCCTTTTGTCTAACAGGAGAAGCAAGCTTGGTCCTTCATGGTGGTTCCCTGGGTCTCCCATCCCAGCTGCCTTCCACAGAATAAAGAGCCTGGCCCTGGGTCCTCTTCTTGGTGGGGAGCAATTCAGCTGTTTCTGCCGTAACAAAACACATCGTCATTCAGGAGGCCATCCAGTCCAGCATCCTGCACACAACAGAATGAATCAGTGCAGGGTTGTTCAGGCCAGGTTGCTCAAGGCTTTGGAGTCTTGGTACATGCAGTGGAGCTATGTCTGATCGTAGAAGAATGAGAACAGAATTTCTTGCATAGCTGTTTATCTTGAGATCAGCAAGGCATCTTATACCATCTCTTATTTAACTTATTAACGTAATATGTTAAATTAACATATTTATTGATGAACTGATGAAGGATAAACTAGATAAATGGAAACCTATTTGAACTACTGGTCTTGAAGAGTTATGATCAGCAACTTGAAATCCAGCTGGAGGCCAGTCACTTGAGATGTCCTTGAGGAGGCCAATAACATTCATCAATAACATTTTCGTTACTGACCCGAACCACAGAATCACAGAATAAGCTGAGTCAGAAGGGACACTCAAGGATCACGGAGTCCAGCACAGCCTGCACAGAACCGTCCCCAAAAGTCACACTATGTGCCTGAGAGCGTTGTCCAAACACTCCTTGAACTCTGTCAGGCTGATGTTGTGACCACTTCCCTGGGGAGCCTGTTCCAGTGCTCAACCACCCTCTGGGGAAAGAACATTTTCCTAACATCCAACCTAAACCTCCCCTGACACAGCATCGGGCCATTCCCTGGGGTCCTTTCACTGGTTACCAGAGAGAAGAGATCAGTGCCTGCCCTTCCTCTTGCTCTCACAAGGAAGTTGAAGACTGCAATGAGGTGTTCCTTCAGGCTCCAGGCTGAACAGACCAAGTGGCCCCAGAAGGTTGTGATGCAGTTCAAGAGGATCTTGGCAGGCTCAAGAAACAGTCTGAAAGAAGTCCCATTAAGTTCAAAAAAGTGAAATGTCATGTTCTGCCACTGTGAAGGAATAACTTCATGTGTCACTACATGCTGTGGACAAACTGTCTGGAAACCGGTTTTACAGGAAATGACTTGGGGCTCCTGGTGGACAATGAACATGACCCAGCAGGGTGCCCTCACAGTGAAATGGCCAACAGCCTTCTGTGCTGAATCAGGCAGAGCATTAGCAGCATGAAGGTGATCCTGCCTCTTTAATCAGCCTTGGTGAAGGCCCAGTGCAAGAAAGACAGGGGCTTGCTGGAATGAGTCCAGTGAAAGATTATGAAGATGATTAAGAAAGTGGAACATCTTGCATAGTAAAGGCTAAAAGAGCTGTGATTGTTCAGCCTGAAGAAGAAAAGGCTCAGGAGGATCTGATCAATGCATCCACATGCTTAAGAGGAGCAGCTAAAGAAGGAAAAGCCAGGTGCAGGACAAGAGGCTAGGGGCACAAGCTGAAATAGGAAATGGAATGATCATGCAAAGATTCCCTCTGAACACGTCTCAAAACTGCAGCCTGGCAGTTGGGCTCAAAAGCAAGAATTGGCAATTTTTAATGACCCATCTTAACTCCATTCTGCATATTCAGATACACATTATTTTGTTTAAGGATCTC
>VYZR01014839.1:9736-24675 GCA_013400675.1 Oxylabes madagascariensis
GCGGGAGCGGGGCCCGCGGCACGGGCGGGCGAGGCGGCTCGGCCCGGGGGCGGCGGGAGGAAGGATGTCCTTTGCCGGGGGGGCCGGCCTCCGCCGCCTGCGGAAGTTTTGCTGCTGCATTCGGCGCGGTTCTGCGAGCCGGCAGATCGGGCACAGGTACCGCTCGCTCCCGCTGCCGGGCGCCCGCAGGCTCCGGGATCCTTTTGTGGGAAAAGTGACTTAATGCTGTTAATAAGTGGCTTGAAACAGCCAACGGAAAAGGCTTGAAGAGAGACTGCCCGAATTTTGGGATCTGGGGAACAGGTACCCGTGCCTAGGCAGGCGGGATGCTCTCGCTTGGCGTCTGTAGGATGTGTCTCTTTTTCTGGTTAATTCAGCGCCGTTTGGGATCGGCCTGACAATGGCTGTTAATTGTGTTGTGGAAAAAGAAACGGCGGTCGGCGTGTTGTCGTATGGCCTGTGCTGTTGCTGGCAAGCTTTTTATATATATGTGTGTATGTATATATAAAAATAACGTCGTCACAGCATTATGTGTTTATAAACCAGTTACAAATTCTGGGAAGCGGTGGCTTAAAATAGAGATGCATTTTGGTTTGGCAATTGCGTTCAGAAAATGTGTGCTGTAAAGCTAAAATGGGAACTTTCATTTCAGCCCTTTGCTCAAGCTGAGTCCTTGCTTGTGTTGTTATCTCGAATTCACTCTTGACTGGTTACCTGTTCACTGGAACGACAGATGGTAGCGGGTCTGCAGAGGTGCAGAAGGCTGTGGTTAGCTGATGGTGGGCTTCTTCTGGAGACTTTTCATTATTATTACCTAAAGGGAGAGCCAAACCATTTTTAAAGTCGATACAAAAAAGTACATTGGGTTCTTGTGTGTTTTTACAGATCCTTCAGAAGATTTATAAACTAATAGTAACATTTGCTTACTGCCAGCACCGAGTTCCCTAAACAGTGTGGGGAGCAAGTAGGAGGCTTTAGAAAGCAGCAGTTTTGTGAGTTGGACGATGACTCACTCTGCCTACTGACTGCAACGTGGCTGATCTAAAAAAAAGTTCTTCTGTGCCCCGTATTTTTTGAGTCAAAGGGATAGTACTTAGCAGGTTGTATAATATGTCATTAGTCATTCTTGGTCTTTCTCCTGTGAGTAATAATTTGATCATTATATGGTCGGCGTAATCAAATTAACTGGTATCTTTCAGTCTTATTTGTGTTTCTGACAAAGTAAACATCTCATACCTGACTGTTTCAGTGTACATCCTGTTTCCTGAAAACTGGTAAATCCACGTGCAGGAGTTGAGCATGACTTGAAGGGGCTGCTTGCGCAATGCCTGAAGCCAGTCAAGTGTGATGATCATGGCTAGGGATGATTTTAAAGCCCTTCTATGGGTCACTTCTGTTACCCTCTTCCAAGAACTGACCCATTTTAAAACCATAGTTGTAAAGCACTTAAGAAATAAGTATCTTTGTGTTTCCCTCTTTAAACTTTGTGTGAAGAATGAGGTAAAGTATCACTTAAAAAAACCTGGTAGTCGTGGCAAGGTGACAGCCTAGATGAAAATGTCAGTGCCTCATCAATAGCCTGTTCAGCACAAATTGGGATGATATACCTTCCCTTTTTTATACTATAGTCCATTTTATGTTTCAAGTGGCTAGAACATGAGATGAAGTAATTTGTTCACAGATAGGAAGTTTGGAGCAGGATCAGGTCAAATGAGGGCTGCACCAGGTTGGTTGCTTATGTTGTCAGCATTTGTTTTCTTAGCGAAATCAGTCTGATTGTGGAGATCATTGCATGTTCTCTGAAAACATAGTAATTAGTGGACACCTAGTGAAAGGATACGTGTAAAGTGATGATTAAAAATGCATCATTTCAGAGATGCAGAATGAAAATTTTAGAGCTCCTACTTCAGGAAGCAAGTGGGCCAGAGTTCCCTTTCTCCCTGAAGCAGTCCTGTTGTTGCTGCATTCACTCCTGGCAGTAGGGGATAAGATCTGAGTTATGGCAAAGAGATGGTAGATCTTAATCTTTGCTGCTGGTGGGCATCGTTTTGAATCTGCTCCTGGGCTGTTTAATGGAGCTAGCTAAAAGAGAGGTTCCAGATGTGTCACGCAGCTGGTGCAAACAGTTTCGGTATTGCTGCATGTTGAAGACATCAGCAGTGTGAAACAATAAACCTAATTATGAGGCAGAATACAAGTGGTTGTAGATGGTCCCAAGGATGTAAAACACAGCCTAATGCAGAGTAATTGAACAGAGGCCTTGGACCTCGAGTTAATGTGAAATTTGAAGTATTGGTATAAATATTAATTTCTGTAACAACTGGGAGGGGGTGGTGTTGGAATGAAAGGTGAATGGGGTGATGTAAACTGCTGTACAGGCAGCAGCTCAGGATGAGTGAACCTGAAAGGAGTATATGTGAGTGAGAAAATACTTTCAGGTTTAAAAATGTTGAAAATCAAGAGGCTAGACATCTGGATTTTATAATTGTGAACACAGTTGGATAGCTGCTGATGCTGTCCTCTTTAGGATAAATTTTACTTTTGTTCTTCAAATAAATTCATGGGCATTTTAAAAGGAGTCCTCACTCTAATGTCTTAGTATTGGTAAAAATTCAAGATAGTTTGGGGAAATGTAGTAGTGTTACCTCAGTGTGTTTGTACTGAGGCTATAATAACCCTTGTAAAACACTGTTTAAAATTAGGACTCTTGCCAATGCACAAAGAAAGGAATCTTAAGTTCCATGTGCTGAGTAGAGAAAGCTCTGAAGATCACTCTTGTGGCAGGGGATACCACATCAGTAGAGGGCAGCTCAATGCTTTTCAGTTCAGAAATACTACATTTGGTGATGTTTATTTAAAAAGAAAACTGAGCAGAAGATAGCATGTGTTTCCTTATTCCCTGTGTTTGTCATGTTCTGCCCACATACCTGGGGGCAGGTGGTGTGTGGCAGGAGGGAGCGAGCGAGCCAGGGCATTGGGGCTGTGGCTTAATGACAGTCAGGCATGAACCGAAGGAAGGGTCATATTTAAATGAGTTGAAACAATCTTGTTTCTCATTGCCAGTGTGCCTTTCTTTCCTTTTTTTTTTTTTTTTCCTTTTTCTCTATACAATTCTGATCACTTTAGTGAATTGAGGCCATTATTTAAAATATGTTAATAACTTGTCAGCTGCTCTTGCTGTTCTCTTAGGAGTGAGGAGACTTGTTTTGCTTGCTCCCAGTTGTCCCACTGAAAGGCTAGCACCGTTTTAAAGGAAAACATTCATCATGAATTCTGAAGTGTTGGGATAGTGTGGAGACCTTTACATTTAGGTAGAGGGCTGAGGAAGAGCTGAAATGTGTTAATCTAACATTGAACAGGAGGCACTTAGTGGTTTGATGTGACCTATACATGTTGGGGAAGAACATTCAAGTGACTTGTAGTGGAATTGCCCAAAGCTTACCACACTGCGTAGCATACACCTCTGACTCTTCCTTTTGTGGCCTTTTTGAGCTTTCAAAAGAAGTGAAGATGTACAAAAATGCACCATGTGGTCTTTATGATTGCATTCTGCTGTTGCTGACGGGAACTTATTGAGAAAATTGCCAGTTCGGTTTTTCATAAATAGTAGGTGAATTCATTACATTATTAAAAAACAAATGATGTCTGAAAGAGCCCATATGTTAGGGGAAATGGTTGTAGAACATACCAGTTCTCTGTAAAATGTACTAGCTGCTAGTTTTTCTTTGTAATCTAGGTTGGATAAGTGTAGAAATAATTGATTAAGTCATAATATTTGTCTGATATGTAGGAATTACCCCTAGGATTCCTGTAACAGTGAGTCTATAGAGGCGAAGTTATTATTTGAGATGTTGGTAAATTTTATCCAAAATCACAAGGATTAAAGCTTTGTAAGTGGCATTGGATGTGTGCTTGATATTCAGTAAATACTGGGAGTGTACAAGCCTTACCCTTTTCGTGTGACCAGTACCTAGCTACCTCTTACTATGGTGAAATAGTTAAACCTGATTTTGTCTTCAAATAAAAGTTTAGTGAAAAGAATTATTGCAAAATTTGCTGACAGATGCTACGGATCCTGTTGCTTCTGGCTTGTATCTTAACAGCTCTATCGGAGAATTGCCAAGTTTGCTTTGTTAGTCTCTTTATTACGACTCGGGAGGATTTTTTGTTGTGCCATAAATTCAATAGATTACATCAAAAATGTTCATGACGTGTTTTAGAAATGGTGGTTGGTCATTATTGCTTTCCTCCAGAAGTGTGAAAAGTATGTATAATTTCTAATTAGTTTAGCTTTTTTGATGGTTTATTATTTTTGTAACTGGACAGTAAATAAGTTGTATATTTAGGACAACTCAGTGAGTCGGGCGAGGAGGAAGACTTTTGTATGTGCTGGGGTGCTGATGTATTTTTCTCTGCTTTTCAGGTTGCCACGGAGTAAAATGGATGGTAGCTTTGACTGTGATTGTGGTGAGCTGGAGCCACCTGATCATTAACAGAAGGCATCTTTTGTAAATCAAGAGCTGCCAGTTTCCCATTTAACTAGACTGTAAACAAAGAAGAGAAAAAGGAGGAAGAAGGAAAAACAAATAGTGCTTACCAGCACCATAGAATGACGCTGCTCAGGACCAGTCCAACACTGAATGTATCTGCACTGTGAGGAGGAGGATGTTAATAGAAGCCTATTATGTGCATATTTATTCACGTTTTTGTTAAATGTTAACCAGATTAGCACGGTAGAGCTGAGTGCATAGTATGTCATTTCATTCCGTTTGAGTTTCTTGTGAGTATTTTCTTTAATGTCTGCAGAAATGCTGCACCTTTCTTGAACTATGAATGCTGCAATCTTTCTATCTTATGCTCGGTTTGAGTTCTAGAGCTTACGGGCTCTAAATTCAAGGGGACACAACAGGCCTGGCTGGCTCATAATGAAATGAGAGTGTCAAGAAACCATCTTGCAGTCAAAGCCAAGTGTTTCTTCTCCCTTTCTCTAAGACCTTTCCTTCAGATACCAGTGGAAGTGTCTCCGTGTGTTTACAGAAGCTTAGTAGTTTGAGGAAAAACGTAAAGAATTTTAAAATGGCAGAAAAATTTGAAAGTCTCATGAACATTCATGGTTTTGATCTGGGCTCTCGGTATATGGACTTAAAACCACTGGGCTGTGGTGGAAACGGCTTAGTTTTTTCTGCTGTCGATAATGACTGTGACAAAAGAGTGGCTGTCAAGAAAATTGTCCTTACAGATCCCCAGAGTGTTAAACACGCTCTACGTGAGATCAAAATTATTAGAAGACTTGACCACGATAACATTGTCAAAGTATTTGAAATTCTTGGTCCCAGTGGAAGCCAGTTAACAGATGATGTGGGCTCCCTGACAGAATTGAACTGCGTTTATATTGTCCAGGAATACATGGAGACAGATCTGGCTAATTTGCTAGAGCAAGGCCCTTTACTGGAAGATCATGCCAGACTTTTCATGTACCAGCTGCTACGTGGGCTCAAGTATATTCACTCTGCAAATGTTCTGCATAGAGATCTCAAACCAGCTAATCTTTTCATTAATACTGAAGACTTGGTGCTGAAGATTGGTGACTTTGGTCTTGCACGAATCATGGATCCTCATTATTCCCACAAGGTATGCAGAGAGTGGGAATATCTAAGTGATACACTGACAACTGTGCCTTCTTAAAATAGCATCTTTCTCCCTTTTGCAAAGGTAGATAGGCTGTGGAAGGCCTCCTTAGCATGGTTTGTCTCAGATAGGACTACTGCAAGCATAAAATATTTTTTTTTATTTTTTACTAAATGGGTTCAGAAAAGCAAAGATTTTAACATTTAAGACAGAACCTCAGATTAAGAGCAACATTTAGTTATATTTAATTATAGAAGCCTTAGATAAGGTTATAATTAGTGCATTCATAGTGCAAGTGTGGCTACTTTGGGGAATTGGTTTAGAGATATTGTCCTCCTGGTGTAGATGTTTCACAAGGAAGTTCAGTATCATCTCTGCATTTATTTGGCATCTGGAAATGAGAACGTTTTGCTGCAGTACCTCATTTGGCTAACAATAGTGTCATATTTCTATATGGTTGCTGTTCACTCACAAAGATATTGGTAAAGGTAGAAAGAAGGTTTAGTAGAATGCACACAATATAATCCCTGGGACTTTGAGATTAAAAAATCTTGTTAGTCGTGCATTAAGAAATAAGAAATTAAAAAAACATAAGTCTTAAAAACCTAATTAATTTTTTTCGTTCATTTCATTAGGGCCATCTTTCTGAAGGATTGGTTACTAAATGGTACAGATCACCCCGGCTTTTGCTTTCTCCTAACAACTACACTAAAGCCATTGACATGTGGGCTGCAGGTTGCATCTTTGCCGAAATGCTGACTGGGAAAACCCTCTTTGCAGGTGGGTAGAATAAAATCAGTGTGTATACTTATAAAAGGAGTAGTACTGCTTAATTATCTTCCTCAGGAAAGATTGGTTCTCCTGGCTAACATCAATAGTCATTGACTATCAGGATATGCTGTATTATTATGCACTTAATTAATATATCTGTAAAGGAGAAGACATTTCAATTTTGTTACTTGTACTGGCGTGTATTTAGATAAATATCACAATTTAATGTAGGAGTCATACATGGTAAATCTGTCTGTAATTTTATTAAGCTAAATTCATTGGTTACCTAAGAAGTGTTCTGATACATGTGTGAATTGGTGTATCCAGGGAGTATTTGAAGATCATGAATACCCTGAGTATCATATGCATAAAGATTTTTTTTAATGTAGTCAACCTAATAGCTTCTTGCTTCTCTATATTTTAAATTATGAAGCCTCAGGGGCATAGATTTAGAGGTGTAAAATTTAGTGCAATAATGAATGAAATGTGCAATATGAAGGAAATGTGCATACAACCTTCAACTGTTTCAGGTAAGATAGGAAGCAATGCTCTGGTCTCTTTGGGTGCGTCTATGTTAGAGCATTGGTTAGGATCAGGAGCAAATTTTTGGAGCCAATCTCTTGATGGCCATCCTGTACTGTGTTGCTGACCTAGCTCAGAGCACACACTAGAGCATTTTAGATAAAGTGAAACTGTCATTTGCACTATGGGAGATCTCCACCTGCTGACAAGTGCTTGGTCCATAGGAGCAGATGAGTAAACTGCTGAAATACCTCTGAAATGCTTATTTTTGTGCACCCTGGGGCCTCAGCAGCAGCTGTCTCATTCAGACTCCCTCTTGGATTTGCTCCTGTGGGCCTGAATTGTAGGAGTAATACAGCTAAAACCTCTGAGAGCTAAGCTTGCATTTCAAAGTTCACATTCCTTTAGACATGTGGACTGAAAGCACACTTCTGCTATCATTCTTAGCTTTGCATGAAAAGGCAATGGAATTGAGACCTTCTTCCCATTAAGTAGTTAATGGAGAATTGTCACCTGAAAGCATTGTTTGTTATAAATCAGTGATTAATATGTGCAGAGGCTTCTCTTAACATGCAGTGAGTTTTTCACTCTTTGAGTTACTGACTACTGGAGTAATGTCCCCAGAGTGTTAAATGCTTGGCTGATACAAGATTTATTAGGTTCCCATTGCATCATGAGCTTCTGCTGGCAAATAATGGGAGAAAGTCTGCAGATTTCATGATTCAGCATAGATTGATCACAACTGCCAGCATTTTGGCTTTTCTTTTCTTTGAGTAGCATTGGTATTTGTCACAATTTTTTATTGGCCCAATAGCTGTGCACAGAGTTAGAATTCTGTTAAAAAACTTGATCTTAGTCACCAAAATCCTAAATTTGTAGCCTTGTTTATATGCCTTAATTGCATTGAGTAGATACTTAGAAAAGTATTTTAGATGTAGATGTGCCCCTTCAAAAATTTAGCACTGCCATAGTTTTCTCATGTAAAGAAGAGTGGATTTTTTGACATCATGCATTTGGAAAGGGAAGGTGGTTGGAGGTATGATACTTATTCTGCCCTGAGACTCTGAATAAAGTTCTTCTGCGGAGTTGTTCGGAGGGATTGATTTGGTTAATTGCAACTTCCTGTCTGCTTCTGAACCATCCATTAGGAATCCTGCTGTTCAGAAAGCTGATGAGAATGGGAAGGAAGAATGCAGATTAATATTGTAGAATACCTGGAACAAGTGAAGGAAGGGAAGTTGAGGCAGAGGAATTCAGTAGCTTTTCCAAACAACTTCTCTACTTTTTGTTCTAAATGAACGTTTTGCAATGGTTATTTCACTGACAGTGGACAGAAAGCTGATTAATTTTTGAAATGGTACTAATTACACAGCAGAATCTGTTTTGCAACAAATTACAAGCAATATGACATCTGATAAATCATATTAAGTAATTTGTTGTAGTCTGAAGTAGAACAAAACAGCTCTTTCAGTCCAGTAGAGAAGTTAACATGAGGCAGTACTGATTCATTTGGGGAACTCTGTCAGATTTTCTGCAGTGACTTTGCCTCAGCTTTTCAAGTCGCCTGGCAGGTGTGTGGTAGGATGTCCACTGCAGACTGCTGTGCAGGCACTGAAGTGAGCTGAGGGTGTGGAGGTTTGGAGGTGGTACAGTCTCTTGCTGGCCCCATTTATTTTTATATTTATTGTCACTTACGTCAGTATTGCTTGTGATTGCCCAGAGCTGCTTGGTGGAGGAAGGAAACACTGGCATGCAAATAATCCTATATAATTTCACTTGCTAGTTGAGTCTCTAGGATCCTTCTTGGAGCTAAACAACAAGCTGAAGTTGGCAGGTTGTATTTCTGGGTACTCCAGTACTGAATATAGATGCTGTTCGTTATTCAAAATTGACCTGCTGTATAGGCCCTTATTGTTCTTACCCAGGGAAACTTCAGACAGTGCTAAAGGAGTACTATAGTTTCAATCATAATACAGTACTTTTTGAAAAAGAGTATCACTCTGTGTAACTGACAGGTGATTTTTGTCTTGCACTTGACAGTTAATGCAGGATTTCAGAGTAGAATATTAATACAAATGGTTGTAGCCTGCAAAATGTCCTTCTGAGCTAAACTACTACTGTTTTCATTAATAAGGGACATACAATTCAGAGTGAGGTCAAATTCTGGATTAATTAGGTGGATCAGTTGAAAGGGGAGGATTGCAGTATATAGTGTATGATAAAAAGGATATTGCTGTAGAGTACCTCATCCATGGTGAAAACACTCTTACAAAAGCTTAAGGTTAGGTCTCTTTATCTGTGAGTACAGCTGTGTAATTCTTCATATGCCATGGCATTTCTTGAGAGCTCTTCAGATTTATTATCATTTAAATTCAGAACTTCAGCCTTTCCTCTGTTGCAGGAGATTATAATCTTTTACTAGAAATAGCTGCTCAGAGCACAAAATTTTGACATGCCTTTCATATGCAGGGATCAAAAATGTTTAAAGTTGAAATGGCAGCCTGTCTTTTCTTTTGGTGCTCAGGTGCACATGAACTTGAACAGATGCAGTTGATTCTAGAATCAATTCCTGTTGTACATGAGGAGGACCGTCAGGAGCTTCTCAATGTAATTCCAGTTTACATTAGAAACGATATGACTGAGCCACACAAACCTTTAACTCAGTTGCTTCCAGGCATCAGTCCTGAAGGTAAGTAATGAAAAAAAAAACCAATTCAATGTTTTGCTGTTTCAAAATCATCAATTAGTGTGCAGCTTTGAGGTGCAGGTGTGTGCTTGTTAAAAGCATGTTTCAGTTAGAAGAATTTGTGTTCTCTGAAGAAGGATTGTCTTCGACTGTAGTAAAAAAAAAAATTTATTTCCATGATGGCTGCTTGGTTATCTTTAGAGTAGAATTGTGAATCTCTGCTGGACCTATTTGCACTGGAATTGCTCTGTTTTGAGATGAGACACTGGCCTTTTAAATACAAGGGAACATTGGAATGGAGTCACTATAGAAGGATTGTCTTTCAAATGTTTTTTAAAGAGTACCCCAGCCAAAGTAACAGTATTGTTTCCTGTAGCCATTGGTGGATACTGATTCAGCTTGAAGCTTTCTGTCTCTTGCTATTTTTTTATGCTTTAAGTTAAATTATGGTTGATCTTAGATTTGACTTGTCTCTCTTTCTGATGGCTATGGGATGCATATTTGGTACTGTACTGTCAGTAGCTGATACTTCACAGGCAGCTACTTTGAAACAACTAGAGGGCTCTAGAGCAAAGCACTGCACCTTAATGTTAAGTTCTAAATGTCAGAAATTTCCCATTTAATGGTAGCTTATATTCAACAGCACTGGACTTTCTGGAGCAAATTTTGACGTTTAGTCCCATGGATCGATTGACAGCAGAAGAAGCTTTGTCCCATCCTTACATGAGCATTTATTCCTTTCCAACGGATGAGCCTATTTCAAGTCATCCTTTTCACATTGAAGATGAGGTTGATGATATTCTGCTAATGGATGAAAGTCACAGCCATATTTATAATTGGGAAAGGTAAATTTATCACTTACTGTGGTAACATAACTGGATGGTTTTGTGCTTGAAGTGACATTGCTTCCTGGGCACTATTTCCTTTTCTGTTTGTCTCTTCTTCTTGAGTTGACCTGAGAATAAAATTTTCCCTTATAGCATTATCGTTGGATTTATAATCCATTAGATGTGACTTAGAGTTGCACTCAGGACTCTAGGATCTAAAGTTAATATTTCCATTATTTTTTCTTCCCCAAAATACTTCTCTAAAAATAAACTTTGTTTAAGGAGAGTTCTAATTATGATTGTCGTGTCTAATGCTTAGTGCGTATTATAGTAAAGAGATTTCGCAGTAGTCATCTTAAGTCAATTAAACGCACATTAGAAAGAGTTCTGTAAGTGGAGTGAGCTATTGTACATAATTCTGTTTCTTTATGCTAGATTAAATTAAAAACCTGGAAGAGTTACGCAGTTGGATTAAGGAAAAACTTCGTGTTGAATTGTCCTAACTTCATAAGGGCTATTTCTAAACTGAACTGTCTCTGTCTTGGGAGCTAGAAGACTGGTTTTAGCTGCTAACATTTAGGAAATTGTTTTACAGATACCATGAAAGTCAGTTTTCCGACCATGACTGGCCTATTCATAATAACTATGAAGCTGATGAAGTTCAGCGTGACCCAAGGGCTCTTTCTGATGTTACTGATGAAGAAGAAGTGCAAGTAGATCCTCGCAAATATTTGGATGGAGATCGTGAAAAGTACCTGGAGGATCCTGCCTTTGACACCCACTTCTCTACTGAGCCTTGCTGGCAGTATTCAGATCACCACGAAAACAAGTATTGTGATCTGGAATGTAGTCACACTTGTAATTACAAAATGAGGTCGTCTTCATACCTAGATAATTTAGTTTGGCGAGACAGTGAAGTTAACCATTACTATGAGCCCAAGCTTATTATAGATCTTTCAAACTGGAAGGAACAAAGCAAAGAAAAGTCTGACAAGAAAGGCAAGTCTAAATGTGAAAAGAATGGGTTGGTGAAAGCTCGGATAGCACTTGAGGAAGCATCACAGCAACTTGTTGAAAAAGAAAGGGAGAAGAATCAGGGGTTTGACTTTGATTCTTTTATAGCAGAAACCATCCAGCTTAGTTTACAACATGAGTCTACTGATGTTGATAAATTAAATGACTTGAATAGTTCAGTGTCTCAGATAGAGTTGAAAGGAATAATATCGAAGTCGGTAAGCAGAGAGAAGCAGGAGAAAGGAATGGCCAATTTGGCACAGCTAGAAGCTCTGTACCAAACTTCTTGGGACAGTCAGTTTGTCAGTGGTGGGGAGGGGTGCTTCCTCATAGACCAGTTCTGTTGCGAAGTAAGGAAAGATGAACAAGTTGAAAAAGAAAATACTTACACCAGTTATTTAGACAAATTTTTTAGTAAGAAAGAAGATGCTGAAATGCTAGAACCTGAGCCAGTAGAAGAGGGGAAGCTTGGGGAGAAGGAAAGAGAAGAGAGCTTTCTCAGTAACAGTGGGGAACTCCTCTTCAACAAGCAGCTTGAGGCTATAGGTATTCCTCAGTTTCACAGCCCTGTTGGTTCGCCTCTGAAGTCCATCCAGGCCACTCTAACGCCTTCTGCTATGAAATCATCTCCCCAGATTCCCCACAAAACCTACAGCAGCATTCTGAAACATCTAAACTAAAACACTCAGCAGACATTTCTTTTATATTCATGAGATGTGTTTGTCTTTTTTTATTACTAGTGTAAGTAATTTTTTTACTTGAATCAGATGGTGTAATTTTGGTATGGATTTCATTAGTTTTCTGTTTACCATTGTTTTTACAATCCAGAATTACTTTCTATACATGAGTTAGTTTTGTTTTAAAACTGGCATGTCGTTTGCACACAAAATTAAAGAATAGAGCAAAATAATGCAAAATGCAGGAGGTAACAAAAAAATGCACTAAACCAAGTAAAAAAACATTCTCTCAGTAAAACAGTGTCCATGTTTTGCAGAAAAAGAACCTTGCCTTGAAATTTACACAGTGAGACTGTACATAATTGCATGAGAATATCTATTTTTCCCAAAACATTTTTTTCATTCATGCGTATTTTAGAGTTTTTCATACTCTACACATTTCTTAGACACATGATACCAGCAGCAACTGAAATGAATGCAGAATTTGGTACGCATGTGTTATCTACCTCAAGGTAACAGCAGTATGTGGCAAAACATTAACCACCCATAGTGCTTCTCATTCTGCACTTCTGTTTAGCCAGCATTATTGTAGTAGCTATTCCTATTGAAAATCATTCAATATTTATAAATGTTCTGGTATGCATTCTTTATAGTGAAGTGTTAATATGCAGCACTTTTATTTATTTTAGCAAATAAGTATATTTCTGTAATTATAGAAAGTCAATTTTTGAGTTACTTTTCAGATAAAAGTTTTTGTTTAGCACTATGGTTTTATTGCCTACATAGCTGGATATATATTAACATCAGCTTATTCTGAGGCTATCCAATACATTTTTATTTTTATTTTTTAGTTTTCATTTCAAGTAAAGCACTCACTGTGTATAGGAATTTGTAATTGGAGGTGCTTGATCTCTACAAAAGAAATTAGGAATTGCTTTATTATCAAATGCTCCTAGAAGTCTTAATTGTGTTCATTTTTTAAAGATTTTGTAATGTTAGTTGTGTGCATGGAAATAATTAAGGTACAACATTACTGTAGGTTAAAGTTCTATATGGTGAGACATTTTGTTTTTACTGTATGTTTTTACTGAATGATTCCTGTCCCGCTCCCAGTCCCCCTCAAAAGCAAGCATGAATAAAATTAGGTTAAATATAGCATGTAGCATCTCGGTCTTTTGAAAATTTGTTTTACCTTCTGATTTTTTTGAAATACTGGATGTATCATTGGCTCCCCTGTTTAAAACTAAAAACAAATAAAAACATGGCCAGCAAAAATGGCTGTTTGTGATGCTTTGTACACACCCTGCCAGATGAAGAGCAGCTGCTGTGCTGCAGCTGGGGGAGTTGTGAGGGTCACTGCCTAACACAGGGTGCTCATGGAAGCATGAGAAACACTCCCTGGAAGTGCCACTGCTGGGGATGCAGCATCCTGGAAGGAGACTCCCAAGAGTTTCCTTCTGTCCTGGTGCCTGCAGCCTGTACCAAGGAAAATCCTGTGTAGTGGTGTGGCTATGAAAGCACAAACACACAGCAGTGTCCATAACCATTTCTGTTCAAAAAAACCAATTGACTTTCAGAGTATAAGTGACTGTTTTATCAATGTTTTAGAGAGATCAGGGCCAAATGAAAAGCTGCTGCGAGTGTGTGCCAGCACCTTCACGTTGCTGGCAGCCTGGAGTGAAGGTGAGCATGCAGCTTCCTCAGCCAAGAGCCTGGCTGGAGCACTTCCATGAGGAGATTTTGGGAGCATGACCAGGTAGCTGCTGTGGGATGTTTCAAAATGTGCAGGTCAGGTCTCTGTTGCAGCAAGCCCTAGAACAGTATGTATTTCTCTTCCAGTTCCTCCCATCACAGCCGCTCCAGAGGGAGATAATTAACTGTACAACAAAGCTACATCTCCTGGCAAACTCCTCCAGCTTTTCCTATGACAGTGTTTTAGTTCCTCCAGATTCTTCCATCCGTGCTCTTCTGGCAGGTAGCACAGCTGCAGCTGGCCTCAAACAAGGATCTGTCCCCTCAGTGTGGCACAGGATGGGCACCTGGAGAGGGGACAGGAGTGTGTCCTTGGGCACGGTCCCTGGGCGATTCTGTAGCCACAGCAGTGGGGTGTGGGCTGCAGGAGGGGGTGACCAGCTGCCCTCTCTGGGCAAGGGACTGTTCTCAAGGGCGGGGAAGGCTTTTGTTGAGATTGGAGGAGAGCAGTGGGTGGGAAGATGTGGGTGGAAGAATGGGAAACAAAATTCAGCTTAAAAGCACATCTTGTACAAATGAAGTATCTTTTTCGCTTCCATTTTGCCTTTTCTTTTTTTTTTTTTTTTTTTTTTTTTTTTTTAAACACATGTGAAGCTTTACTCAAGAAGCCTGTAAGGGTACAAAGGGAACATTTTACACTAAAAGGAAAGGGAGAGTCGAGTGTTGAGCGTAAACCCAGCATGGTGCTTCATTACCTTTGTCTTCTACGTGTGCTGAGGAGGCAGCACTGTACGGGCTGTGCTCCCTGCTTTGCTGCAGACCCTGCTCTCACAACAGGCTCCATCCATGGGTCACTGTAGGGTGCCGCTGGGCAGTCGGGATCACTTAGTAGAAGGAATTCCCTATGTGGAGATAAAAGTGTTCCATAAGGACCATGCAAAGTGAAATTGCTGGTAGAAAGTGAAGTACTCTGGGTGTGGTGCTGGGTTCTCCCTTGGCAAACTGCAGGAGTGGTGGAAGAACAGCCTGCAGAGAGTGCAGGGCGTCACAGGTTGTTCCCATGGGGTGGAAGATGGTTCCTGCCCTGTACTCATCAGCCGTGCCTCTCCCTGCGGGGAAAAA
>VYZR01014841.1:222-14105 GCA_013400675.1 Oxylabes madagascariensis
CTTAGCCCGGATCCCTCAGCCCGGATCCCTTCCCCCGGAGCCCTTCCCCAGCTCCTCCCGGCCCGGAGCCGGCGCTGGCCCCGCCGCCGCCCCCTCCCCGCCGCCGTCCCGCACCTGGGGGGTGGCGGGGCCTGCCCGGGGGCCCCGCTGGCCGGGGTGGGGGTGTGCGGGCGCCGGCAGGAGGCAATTTCTTTGTGAATCAAAAGATGTTCCTGGAAGAAGGATTTGTAGTAAGTGGCTCATGGGGCGGAGGTGGTGGTGGTGGGGGGGGGGTTGTTGTTAATGAAAAGTTTATTGATCCGTTTTGCCAGTTTTTGTTTCGTTTACCTTTGTCTGTTTCAAAGAGCAAAGCCTTTCCGATCATTTCTTTAGCATCGTGTTTCCCTTTTTTTTTTTTTTTTTCCTTTTTTTTAAAGGGGAATAGGAAGTTCAGAAAATAAATAAATAAGCCTCAACTGACTCCTTAAACAACAAAAGAGGTTGCCAGGCGAGGACAATAAAATTCTAGAATATCCAGAGATTGCATTTCATTCCTGTTCCGTGATGCCCCCTGCACTTTCTGTTTTGGGGTGTGAGGCTTTTTTTTTTTTGTTTGTTTGTCTCCCACACAGAAAACCTGCCCCCAAAGTAAGGTCTGTATGTTCTCTAATGAGCCATCCCATAAAATGTGCTGTGTGACTCCCAGTAAGTATTTGAATTGAAGTGTAATAGTTTTGAAGTGGTGGGGAACAAAAATCTTTCTGTTGGGTTATTGATCTGCTGATGAAAGGCGTTTGAATGTGAAAAGGGTTTAGTTTAGGGGGGTTGTGTGTTTAAAGGTTTTGTTTTTTTTTTTTTTTTAAGGCAACTTTTTTTTTTTTTCATTTTTGAAATGACCTTGAGAGCTTTAAAACTACATCAGTTTCCACCAGTGGGGTTTGAGGGGGAGGCAGCAGCAGAAGAATCTAGTGAAAATCGAAAATAGAAATAGGAACTGAAGTATAGCTGCAGTGAAATATTTTCTTATAGAAGTATGTGAAAAGGGAAGTTTTTGTAAGAATGTGTGAAAAAGAAGAGAGGGAAATAACGCAGTTTCAGATGCCGGGAGTGGTGGTGGTGGTGGGGGGGGGGGGAAGAGAAGGGAGCATATCATTCTTCACATTTTATTAGGCCGTGAAATGCGGGAGTGATATGATCTGGAAGACACAGAAATAAAACGCCTAACTACAAGTTGAATAGCAGGCATTGACTTGCTGACCAACGCTTCCATGCTCGGTGGGGGCTGGTTCTGTGCCTGCAAAGGTAGCAGAGCACTGGGCTATGACAATGGCTTGCAAATGCTTTAACGCCATGTTTTATTGCTCTTAGGAGCTCTTATTAACTGGAGGTTTGGGAATACGGCGGAGACTTTAATTCGGGATGTCCGCACTGAGGGTTCAGCCTTCCCTTGGATAATGGAAAAGGACAGTTGCAAATAAGTAGGATAAACTGCATTCTTTGGCAGAGGGGGAGGGAAGAGGGAGAGGGTGGAGGAGGGTTTTTTTTTTTCTTCCCCTTTACTAGTTCTGTAACTGAGTCAATATTTTAAGATCTGTAGCAGGAATGTGGCTTTGTGATCACTGATCTTTCTGCAACGTGTTTTTTTTTTAATGAGCAATCTCGTCGTGCTGAGGAAAACACTTGGATTTTCAGTCTCACAGCTCCTTCCTGAAATCAGTATCTGAGTTTTCAAGTTTTGCCTTTTAAGTTTTTCAGGGTGGTGAATATGAAAAACAAATAACTTTAGAACCATGGTTATTACAGTGCTTATTGATTGGCTTGGCCTTCAGCCAAGCAACTCTTCTGCATGCACCAGAGTTGCTGATTTAAATTCTGTGGATTCTTTTTTCGTAAGTTAGCTTTTTTTTTTTTTTTTTAATCTTCAAACAACATATATGGCAGTTGAGGAACAGTAGATCAGTTTTTAGTTAAGGTTGTTCAATTATGTCTTCATCGCTTTGGAGCTGGTTGAATGACTTGACATGAGATTAAGCACAACAAAAGAAAAGGCAGGGGAACAACAGCTGCCTTCCAGTACCAGAGCTCCAGATTCTGAGCACTTCAGCGTTTTACCTTTTACTGTTACGTGGTGTCAGGTTTAAATGTGAATATTTCTATTCGCCTTTTGCCAGGGAGCTCAGGCTTGCTGATAACACATCAGCCACTCAAAGCCTGGATGGTCGTGTTTTGGGGGTTGTTTGTCTGCTCCATTTTGCAGAAAATGATCTGAGGATCTGATACTGAGCGGTGAATTGATCTCATTAACTTTTAAGACAAAAGCAGCAAACAGTCCCCACTAGTTTGTACTTGTTTAGTTACTGTGTGGTAAGAACTTTAAGGTGTGTCCTTAATGGCAACTGACGATTCTTGCTGCGAAGCCTTGTTTATTTTAGGTAGATGTTTTATACAGAATTTCCAGTGGGACAAATTACTCCACTGACTGCACTTATTCTTTCTGAAGGCTGAGTGTGAGCATAAGAGAGTAATTTTGCCATGCTGCAATCAGGATATATTTAAAAATTGAAGCCATTAACTTCTGCTGTGTATTTTAAGGCTTTTCCTACTTCCTTTGTTTAAACATTCTCAAACAGTGCATATCATAGATGAGTTTCAAACATTCTTATGGCACTGTTGGGGCCGAATTTAAAATTAAAATGAATACCGACGACCCTGTTGATCAAAATAGAAAAAGCATTTCTTTAAATAAGTGGATGTTTTCTGGTTTTGAGTGTGGTAAGGAGGCTATATTGGTGTCTTGTAAACAAAGTTTCATATTAAGTAGTCTTTAGAGAATGGCTTCCAGGCTTTGCATGAGAGGATTTCTTTCTTTTCCTCTTTGAGTGAATAATGTTTTTTTGGTTTTGCTTTGTTTTGGTGGAGGGGTGGGGAGAGTGAGATTTAGGGTAGGGGCCAGCTAGAAAGAGAGGAAGATAATAAACTTTAGCACCTTTTTACCAGACTGTCTTACACAAAAGGCAACTTGATTCTGGTTTCCCCTTTCATTAGATCACACTCCAAAAATTCCTTCTTGAGCACTTATTTCTCACCTTCAGAAATATCTCCTCTTACCACTGCTTTTTCATTTAGAACTGTGCTGATAGATTAATACCATATTTTACACAAAGTGCTAAGTTTTTACTGTGATCAGGGGGAAATTATTTTGAAAGGGAACTGTTAGACTTTCAAAACAGTGATTACAGTAAACTTTTAGTTACCAAAAAAAAAAAAAAATCTGAGAGTTTGCAATTAAGAAGCTCTGGGGAAGCTTTAAGTAAATTTTAACTTCCCTTTGTTCTTTGGGACTTTTTGTTGTCCCACCTCTTTCTAACCTGAATCTTGGTTTGGAATGCATTGTCCTAGGAAAAGATTCCATGCAGTGTGTATGTAAATACACTCCCTCTTTCCTGTGTTATGAAATGCTGGCATATGGAAGGAGCAGCCCCCCTTTCCCCAAGGTAAAATGGGCTGAGCTTTCTTTTCTTTGCAGAGAAGCTGAAAGAAGAGTTTGACCTTTGAACTCAGCCTCACACTTCCACGCTGCTTTCGGGATGATTAAATAACCGAGGATATTTGCCTGCGTCTTATGCTTATTTATCTCACTTCAAAATGTTGTAATACTTAACTGTTGAGGTATTGTCTTTAAATATAGCAGGAGGGAGGCTTTGGGCTGCCATGTGCCAGCTCAGCTCTGGCTGGGGCCACTCTGCCTTTCCAACCCCCCTCAGAGCCTTCCCACAGCTCATATCTGCCTTATTTGCAAATCTGCTTTTAACTTTTAACCCACTCGGGGGCATTTCTGATGACCCCCTCCCCCCCCCTCCCCGCCTTCCTTAAGGTGACTTTAGGAACAAAAAAGTTTTTCTTCCTGGTGCATGAATGCGCTGAGGGGATTCTGCTGACTACTGTATGCGTGCTTTGAGAGAGATGTGACTCATTCCACAAGAGATTTGCAACCGAATACAAAAGTGAGGAAAAGGATATGACCAAGCTATGTAAGATTCTCGACACATGTTGTATTTTAGGATTCAAAAAGCCTTTTTCGGCCTCTACTTACCTAGGTTTTTATGTGCTTCCAAACAGAAAGTTGCTCTCTTGAAGTAGTTGGCTTTTAGAAATCAACATGTTTTTTTTTTTTTCTTCAGTGAAATTGCCAAATAATCTCCTTTTGTTGCCGATGAAGCTTGTTTATGCCAAACGTGGGTGTATGTCAATGGGAAAAATATATTAAAACTTCTACTGTTACAATCATATGACTTTGGTCAGAGCATAGTTTATAGCTTATCATAAATCTAGCACTCTTGATTCTTCCTCATTTTTTTGCTTAAGCAGTNGCTCTCTTGAAGTAGTTGGCTTTTAGAAATCAACATGTTTTTTTTTTTTCTTCAGTGAAATTGCCAAATAATCTCCTTTTGTTGCCGATGAAGCTTGTTTATGCCAAACGTGGGTGTATGTCAATGGGAAAAATATATTAAAACTTCTACTGTTACAATCATATGACTTTGGTCAGAGCATAGTTTATAGCTTATCATAAATCTAGCACTCTTGATTCTTCCTCATTTTTTTGCTTAAGCAGTGTGATAAGAGCAGACTTTGCTGTTTCAAAGTAAAACAGTGTACATGCTGGGAAAAATGAGTTTGAAATTAAAAATATAGGTGACATACATGTTTGGAAACACAATGAGGTGGAATTGCTTATCAGGCTGCCTTGAGGATTTCAAAAGAAAGCACGAGAGGAAATGTGGTTAGAATGTGCAGGGAAAGCCATGTAGATCAGGGTGACTTCAAGATTGGAGCAGAAAACCATCGGAGCAGAAGTGAATAATTGACTGGATGGTGCTTTTCTTTGTGCTGCAGATTTTATGTAACTAAAAGTATCAAAGTCTGAGTTTGTTTATGCGCAATAGGTACACTTGCATTTCTCACTGTCATAAAGGGAGTGTAGTTTGCCTCGGAGCTGCATCAGGGAAACTGAGGCCTTTGTGTTGTGCTTGCACTTCATTGTGATAGTGGAGAGCTGGGTGGGTGAAATCCTGAAATCCTGAGGGTTCTCTCCGCCTCTCTCTTTTGGTACTCAGGAATAATCAAATTAGAATTGCTTAGATTGACACCAAGGACTGATGTTTGGTACAGTGTAAGGAAAAATGGATGTAAAGGTGGCCCAGAGAAGCCTCAGATTCTGTTCACATTTCCTGTTTTGTCTCTAACTTCTTTTTGTTCTTATGCTGGTAGAATTGGGGTCTGAAATTGCCTGTCAGAAAGCTCAGTTTCTTGCAGATGCTGCCTCTCCTTTCCAGGCCAGCTTGGCCCAGTGCAGCCCAGGCTGTTGGGTACAGCATCACACACATCCCTGCGGCACACTGGGGAGGGTTAATGTAAGGATGGGGTGTTAAAAAGCCTCCATCACTCTCTGGGAGATCTCCCACCTGCATGGCAGAAAGGAGGCAGCTTTTGGAAGTGTCTCTTTCTCTCACTTTTCTGTTTTAGTACCCTCAGATGCTACTCCAGGGGATGACTGAGCTACAAGTAAATTCTTTTCCCTGGACTCTGAATCTTCCATCTTTCAAGACTGACTTTTACAAGCACCTAATTGTGGTTGTTTTTGAGAGTGACAACTTCCAAGTGCCCTGCAGAGGACAGGGATGAGAGATTGCTCTGTTCCTTGCAAGGGGCAGCAGTTTGAGCTGTGCTGGGTAAGAGCTGGATTCAGGTTTAAAACCAGGTGAGAGCATTAGGGTGCATCAATGGCCTTAACAAAGGGACCTCCTTGGAAGTGACCACTTCTCTAAAATTCAGCAGTAAAATAATCTGTTTTCCTGTTATTTCACCTATGCTGCCCAAAGGGATGCAACTTGCCTGTAATTGCTACAGAGGAACTCCTGGCTCTTGAGTAATAAGGAATTAAGTCTAATTTGGTGAACTGAATTTACCACTTCTTTGTAGTTGTGGCTGTTGGAGAGACTTTATGTCCCCTCTGCCAAAGAAGTAAAGAAGTCAAGTTGGCTTTTAAGGTCTCTGAAAATACCTTCTTTTAAATGAAAACCAAGGCTAAACATACAAGGCAGTCTGTGTAAGGTGAGACTGACTCAACAATAAAAATGTATCACTCATTCCACCGAGAGCCTTTACCTGCTGTGGAGAGAACAATAAACTGTTTTGTAAGGTAAGGGGTCATTGCCAGTTTAAGTGCATGTAACTTCTTGATTTAATGAAGTTGCATCATCCTGCAGCAGTGGTGAAATGTGTCCCAGACTTATTTAAAATAGGATTATTCTTGTGTCTTTCAGCTTTTCTGCAACAGGTATCGACCACTTCTGTTGTCTAAAGTACACTTTGGTTTTGTGGTTCCTGAGAAATTCTCTCCTAATCAGAGGGAAAAAAGGAAAAAAATCTGGCAGTTTTAGCAGTCCTTCTGAACTTTAGAAGTCAATACTCGTAGTGCTTCCTCCTCTAATGCCAAGAATTAGTCTCTTTTATATTTGCTCTTGCTCAGTGAAGGAAAAACATGTGCAAAATGCTGCAAGCTTATACGTTCCCTGCCTTAAAAGGCCTAATTACATCTTTTGATAGAGGAGGCATTCAGTTCTCTGAGGAGACACACTCAGCTCATCCATCCTCTGCCAAAACCCTGGTAGACATATAGCCTTCAAGAAAAAGGGACTCCACAGGAAAAGGTTTTTTAGAGAAAGAGGATATCCTTTGTTTTTATTAGTATAGATGTCTGAGATGGGGGGAGGGAGTTTTCCTAATATTGTTCATTATTAACCATGAGTTATTTTCCACTGGTGATTAAAATCCTGTTTGCGAGACTTCAGGGGGAAAATGACTCGCATGTGTGTCTGTTTTATCTGACTACAAAAGGGCTTTCAACACAAAATCTTTCTGAAGTGCGTGTGCAGAAATGCTTGGATAATAACAGTCTCGAATTCTGTGTATGTCTCACCCTGGTTGTGTTTTTGTGAATTGTTTTAGGGTCTTTGTGTTGGAAATGTCTGTGGTGTTGTTAGAAGGAACTGTAACTGAGAGTCATTCTTAGGATAAAAAGGATAAGCCATGAAAACCCTCCTAAGAGTTTCAGTTTAGGATAACTTTGAAATCTTCAAGCCTGAAGGATGAAGACTAACGAGGAGGACTTAAATTTGCAGATGGAGGGAGTGGAAATTCCAGTTTAGGGTCATCTTTTATGTTCTCTTTTCAACCTGAACATCTTCGTTTTGATCTTTCCTGCAACTGAAACAAACAACTCTCTTCCTCCCCTTCCTCCCCCTGAATCTCCGTTTCCTTTACAAGTGCTCATGTTAGTTCTTTATCAGGCTGCGCTGTTAACAAAGTATTAAAAACAGTTTTGTGCTCGCACAGTTGGTATAAAAGGAGTTGGTATAAAATGAGGAGCAGCCCTGGGATCGCTCACGTGCTCCTCCACTCACACAGAATCCTCTGGGAAGTTGTGTGAAATGATCTACTGTTAGAGATGGGAGTAGCTCTTTCCCTCCCTGGAAAGCAGCAGAATGCCCAGTAATGAGGAATAATTCTTGGCTTCTGTGCTGCTCTGCAAAGTCGGTTTTTATCTGGGCTGACCTTGATAACTTTCCAGTGTTGTCACTTGAGTCGTACGCAATGGACACTTGTATTCTTTGAGAAACGAGGTCATGGTCTGTGGAGCAAATACTGCATCATCTTCCCTAAAATGAGGAATGATCCCTCGCTCAGGCTGGGGTGGCAGAGGCACTTCTGCCTCCCGAGGAAAGCCCCTCCTGGCCCGAAGTGTGACACACGAAGTGTGACACGCGCGCCTTTCTGCCCAAGCGCAGAGAGGAACTTCCGCGCCTGCCATCAACCCCTCCCTGCCACCTGCAGACAAACCTGAAATCTCACGCCGTGGATTTTGGAAACGTGACTCACCTTTTGGGACAGCGGGTGAGTGAGAAAGAACCTCACCGTGACACTTGGCTTCGCTTTCTGACTAAGAGTGGGAGCTCAGGAACGCTGGGGTACACCAGAACTGCTCCCAGCACAGAGCCGGGGTCACTGGTGGTCACTGGTGGCTTGTGCAGGACACTGGAAGGGCATCCCAAAATCTGGAGCTCCTAAATATTGTTAGGAACTATTTTATTTGTGCTTAACTTTGTAGGTGTGGTGCAGCTGCCTTAGCTTTGTGCAATGATGTATATGTATATTAAAAAACCTTCTCAATAAGTTTTAAGTTCAGCCTCAGCTCAGGTTTTATTTGAGGATTTGAAGTTGTATTTATTTATGCATGAGCTGCTCTGCCTGTGATCAGTGTTAACACCTGAAAACAGCTGTGGCCAGATAAAATAGATAACATGAGGTTTTATTTGTGGTCCCAGTGAGGTGTTGTTAAAAGTGATGTTAACTGGTTTGTTTTATCTATGGTCCTCAGGTAGAACTGGAACAACTGCAGTAAATCTTTGAAATTGGAATTAAAAAAAGGTGTTAAACTTGTGATTTCCAATAAGCAATCAGCAGTATAAAATCTATTTACCAGCAATCTGTTCTGGGGCATAAACACACCAAGAGGAAAGAACAGTTCATGTAAAATGACTCTCTTAATATCCTGAAACTTCTTGAAACATGAGGAAAACTGTAGGGTTTTTTTAAGTGGAAATAAGAGTTGCATATAAGTTTCTCAAGTCCAATAGACCCAGTAAAAATTAAGGTGGTTGATTCGGAGCAGCTGGAAGAAGCTGGTCAGCTAAGCAGTGATAATTTTGCTGCTGGCCTTGAATTTGAGAATCTGAGTTTGTTGAGGTAGTTATGTCTGAGTTTTTGTCTGCCAGAGAAGAAAAGTAACTTCAGTGTCCTGGAATTAGCTGTAACTCTTCGAGTTTTCTCACTTCTCTTTTTCAGAAAGTGTTGCAGCAACTGCTTTAACTTCTGTAATTGTTCCAGGTTGCTTTTAACAGTTCAACAATAGTTTTGCAGCGCAGAATTAGCACAGAATAGTTGTTTATCCTGAGACTTGCCATGCAGCTTTTATTCCCAGTGCCTCTGTAATGTGTTTAAAATGGGAAATTCAATGGTTAGACTTTGCTATTCTCCGAAAGGTGTGTCTGGAGTTTTTATTACATGTTCATGGAAATTTTGAAATGCAGGAAGTAGAAATGCAATAAAATTACTCCTGATAGGTCATTTCCCAAAGAAATCTTCAGGACGGTAATATGTTGTCTTGGGTTGTGTAATTTAATAAAAATAAATTAAATTTCTCTACAGGCACTTAATTAAACTTCTCTCTCTTTTAATAGCGCATTTATATGCAGCAGGGTTTTGGTGTGGTTCTTAGGTTGTGTGGCAAGTGCAATGAAAACAAGATGTTCTCATCTGTCCAGTGGAATCTTTATGGGTGTTTTGTGGTGTTTATAAATATAATGGGTATCACTGTGAGCCTGCTGAAATACTCAGATGGTTCACTTGTGAGCTGAAGTTTGCTGAATGCTCAGGCTAAAATTTCTCTGGTAGTTTTATTCTTTCTTTTCAGCTGAAATATATTTCTAGTTGCATCAAGTGCAGTAGGTGGCCCCCTGGCATTGGTCACTCCAGGAGAAGTCCAGGGGAGCTGTGCAGGTTCCTCCTGCCCTCCTCACTGCCCTGGAGCGGGCCCTGGGCCCTGGGCTGGGCAGGAGGGACAGGAGGGCGTTCACAGATGGGCAGGGAAGTCACCTGTGGCATTTCTTGACTTGCTTTGTGAGCGGGATAAGTCATTCTTTATTTTCAACCTTGGGCTCATCTGTAGCGAGTTCATGGCTTTTCAGCTGTTGGAAGGAAGGATTTCCTGTTTTGTTCTGTTCCTTTACTCAGTGTCTCTGATACTGCTGTGTCCTTTTTGTCTTCTGAAAGTGAAAGAAGGCAGAAGCAGCACATGTACCGTCTTTTATTTGTTGAGCTCCTGCACAGACCTTCAGCCATGGCCACAGTGTTGCAGGTTGTCCGCTTTTCCAAGGAAGCAACAGAATTGAGGCAACTCTTGACAGTTTTCCTGCTGCCTACAGGGTTTTGAATAACAGGAATGTAATTAATCAACGTTTTTGGTCCTCAAATCCAAGGCATATTATCTTCAGTAGGAGGAAAGGTTTGTTAGTAATGGATAAAATCCTGGTGGGGATATTTGGGTTGTAGTTCTGGCATGTGTTGGCTTGCCTGAACAGGAGAGCATAAAATCCTGCCTACTTGTAAAAGCCATGGGTCTAATCAGAGTGAAGTGTGTAATCACCAGATACAGAATAAGACTGAATCTTTCTAACTCCCCTCCTGACTCCAGTACTTTTATTCTTTCTTCTTCTCAGTTGAAATACATTCCTGTCTAGTTGCATCTGCGCTTTCCTTCAGAAATGCTACCTGCAGTTTTTTTCCCAGTCTGTAGGTGCTCTCTCCTGTGTATCCAAGAGCCAGAGCTGCAAAGAGGCATTTCAGATTCCTGGAACAGGAATATCTTGCTCTGTTTGCAGTGCTGCCTAGAGGATGAGCTGTGGCTGCTCCTTAGACCTGTTCAGAGCCTCTGTGGAAAACAGTGAGAGCGCTGAACAGCCAGCACAGCTTGGTGGAGGGTGCAGAGTGCTCTGATGAGGTCTCCAAAGGGCTTCAAACCTATTGATGGCCACCCAAATTGGCTCCAGGCTCCTGTGGAGCTCCTCTCGTGGTTCAGGTGTTGGTTGGACACTCTGTGTGGATGTCAGGACAGGTTTTGTTTGCCAGACAGCTGAGACGGGATTGAAGCAGCCCCGTTTCCAAAGCCTGATCAGAGACAGTGTTATTGATTGATTGAGGTGGATTTTTCACCCATCAGTGACCAACCTGGGGCCTTCCCTAGATGTGATCTTTGCCTGTCACTTAAATTCTCAAAAATCCTGGAGCTGTTGCTGTCACAGGGTTGGTTTTATCCCAGGCTGGCTTTGGGTAGGGCCATGTGTGGTGGGAACTCTCTTCTCCCTCACCTCACCCCAGAATGCCACGAAGGACAGGGCATGGAGGGTGCATTTTGCTGCTTCTCATCTGTTTCCTTTCTCCAGTGATTTAATTCTTGTTGCTCCATTCTGTATTTGATGTAGTGCCACAAAGTGGGAGCGTAACAAACCTTCATTGGCTTTTTCTGTTTGTAGACACGAGCAAGGAAGTAGTGGCTGGTGAATCCCAGCAGTTCGCTTTGTGGGACTTGGGGCACTGCCCTTTGGATCTGCCTTCGTGTCCCAGAAATGCCCCTGGCCTCTCTCTAGCCTGATTTTTACACTTCTTCCTGCAGAGCACTTCCCTATGGCTCTGAAAGCAAATGCACTCAACTCTTCAGTTTGTTCCACTTTTTTAATCTTGCCTGGATTTTTGTTTTTTTTAAATTTGAAACTTAAGTTATTTTCAGGCAGATACTCACTGAGCTTTGCTGTAGCATGTTGGGTAAAAAATACCTCTTAAAACTCCAATAGAAATAGAACAAAAAGGCAAGTTGAAACATGAAGTACAAAACATGCTAACCAGCAGCCTTTGATATGTTTTTTTCCTGATGTTTTACAAAAGGGAAAAACTTTTTTGAATACTTGAGCTTCAGACTTTGGTTCTGGCTCCTTCACCTGCCTATGGGGAGTGAGGGAAGGTCTGAGCTGAGTGGGGAAGGGAGAAGGGAAAAGGCTGCAGGAGAAGCAGAAGTGTCACCCCACAGCCTGAACCTGCCTACTGCAGGAGATTTTTGAGTTCTGCAGAGAGGAAGTGTTAATCATGGCAGTGATAAAACTGAAAATGGGGATAAAGGGCGTAGTTAGAAAAGAGACTTTGGCTGCAGAAAACGCAGGTTCTGTTGCCATCAGCAGTCATTTGTTCCCTCTTACACTCCACCTTACCCTGCAAGATCCTGCATTTGTGTTTAACTTGGGATAAGTCTTTGGCCAGGCCTGAAACAGCTTGGGATAAAAACCCCTAGAAAATTCTTGATATTGTGCTGATTGTGTAAACCTGGGTTAGGGGACTGGGCAGCAAAGAGACTTCAAGCTTTGGAGAAACAGAAAAAAAAATGAAAAACAAACAGCTGGTAACAAGAATTTTCTTCTGTTACTGGCATTCTGGTGTGGTGGTGTTTTATTTCCTATTTTATTTTCTATTTTTACCCATGTTCATTAGGCCCCAGGACATTGTGGTCTGCATGATGGGAAAGGAGGTGCTGACTTTTCTAGTGAAATGCAAGGAGTGTTCTCAGGGCAAGGCTGCGGGAAGTGGATGAAGTGTTTGAGATGTTGGATCCACGACCGCTGCCGCTGCGTGCTGAGGTTTCCGCCCCCAGCTGCTTCTCTTGCCTGGGCTGATTTCTGCTGAAATGGTTTAAGATTTAGTGGCTCAAGATCATTTCTTCTGTCCAACCAGCTCTGACCAGAAATAGCTGAGAGTCAACTGATAATCACATCTTTATGGTGGAAACCTGACAGCCTGAACCATTGCAGGACTGTGGTTGAATTGTTGTCCTTTCTTTGGGTCAAATAAAACAAAATGTTTATTTTTTTTTCCATAGAAAAGCAAGGCAGAGGTGGAAACTGAGGTGAATTTTAAACCGAACTGTGTCCATGCTGTTTTCTGCTCTAAGAGTTATAGAGCATAATGTGTTTTGGGGCATATTAATTCAAGTCATGTGGTCACTGGCCAGCTGGCTTTTAGGAAATAATCTGCCAAAGTTTGTGTCAGATTTTGACTGAATTCTTTTCTTTAGTTATTACTTTATTTGGAAATGTCTCAGAATGATTCTTCTGCAGTTTATATTAGTCTTGTATTAGTTTGCTGGACTTTCCCTTTACCCAAAAATTTCATCAGCTGGAGTCCTGAACTCCACAAAACTATAATTTGTCTGAAGTGGTGGCCCATGAGCTGCTGCTAGCAGGCATTACAACTCAGTAGATTTAGAGATTTAAATTGGAGTTGTGATTAACTGTATTATAACCCTTTTTTAATCTTGTGGAATCTTAAGCCTTCCGTTGTGAATATAATCAATAAATCATTTTTTGTTTTGTGCCACTTTGAAAGTGGAAGAGTTTTATTTTTATAATGTAGTAGTTGGCCTCTTGGATGATCTAAATACTAAACCATTGTTCAAGAAACAGCATCATTAATTCATACAAAATTTTGAGATGTTCTTTTTGTACCAGCCCAGAATTGTCACAAACATTGTAAATTTGTGGGTGATAGGGAAAGCTTTGAGTAGTGGGACTGGTGAATGGTTCTTAATACAAAGATTTGTGCTGACACTCCCTGTGTACCAGAACTATGAAAGCTGATTCCAAGCCGGCTTCTTTTTTTTTTTTTTCTTAAAAAAAAAAAAAAAAAAAAAAGGTGCCTTTTGCTTAACAGCCTTTAGAGGACAAACAAGTGAGTCTGCTGTGGTTTTACAGGTTCAAGGAAAGGTTACTTGGGCTACTCGTTTGTTACGAATTCAGGAGTGCACTAAAATACAGTTTCAGCACCTTTATATAACTGGGTAAGAGCAGGTTTCGAAGGGACAGACTAAGTCTTGCAAAGAAATAACAGTTGTAAGCAGAGGGATGTTCAAAACCAAACTGTTTCAACTGTGGCAGGTAGAAGAGTGACCCAGGTGCCTTCTACCTATTCCTCATTGGCTCTTAAAAATACACTTTGTTCCAAAGCACTTGATGGTCCTCAGCCCTGATATTTTCATTATTTGGGAGACATTACTTCACTTTTGAAAGGTCTGACTAACTCTTTTCTCTCTTCCCCAGGTGCTGGAGTTCTTTGTGGCACTGAACTTGGCCTTGAGTATATTTTACCCAGTGCAACTATTTGAAATATTTATGCAACAAAACTAAGTGCAACTGACTGTATCTGTAGACTTGAAGAATCTAAAGAAACAATTCAAAAAAAAAAAA
>VYZR01014863.1:0-11841 GCA_013400675.1 Oxylabes madagascariensis
TCAGCTTTACATAAAACTGAAGTATGTGAAAAAACCGTGTTCCCTATGTTCAGAAATCACCTGGTGGCTATTTCTCAGAAGACCAGAAGCACAGCAAACATTTGAGCACAAAACAATGTTTTACTGGAGATGTGAAGTCCATCCCTTTGCCTCTTCTGTGAAAAAAACTTGCAGGGATATAAGCCCTTTTAAAATATACAAGTCATATGTTATCAGAGAGTTATTTTGAGATTGACTTAAAGCCTATGCATGTGTTATACACACTTCTGTCTGTGGCTGGGTGACTACTGTTACCTAAGCCTCTGTGTAATGGGATTGTTCTGCTGGCCTTCCCCATGACATGCATTTTCTTCTCACCTAAGCTGAAGATAAAACTGAACCTAAAACCAACCTAAGAATTTACAGTTTTCCGCCTTAGGCTTATGACCCAAACGCTCAGAATATCCCTCAGTAATGTTAAATTTAGGAGATGTGGCAAAAGTAAAGACAAATCTTGNCAAAAGTAAAGACAAATCTTGGACCTGCATTTGGGAGTCTTGTCATTCACCATGGTAACTACAGAATCAGTTCTTCATGCTCTCTAAGCCATGGCTGGCTCTTGTGAGCTTGGCTCCTTATCTTAATCTGTTTAATTTTGTTTAAATAGATAAATAAATCTGAAAGGGTTCTACTACTGAAGATCAATAAAGCAGCTATATGTATTCTAGCTTGTAATGGAGAGTCACTGATTCACAGAGAGTCCAAAATACAGATTTTTTTGGACCTGGTAATTTTAGGTTTAAAAGAAGAAGATGTCTGTTAAGATGAGCAAAGGAAAATTTAATGCTTAAAAATGCTGCTTCAAAATGACGAGAATAGTCAAACATCTATCTATATGAGATCAAGAACATGAAAGGTACATAACTTGCAAAATGTATTTCTTTTATGACTTAAGGTTCCCAGGAAGATTCTGTGGTATTAAATGACCATATAGACACATCATCCTGAGTCTGGCATATGGCTTTGTTTATAGGCAAAAGAAACTCAACCACAAAATCCAGAAAAAAAAGAGACTAGAATTAGCCTGGTCAAATGGAACATTTATCTGAAAATCCATACAGCAACAAAGCTAATGGGAGGTGTGAACGTTAATCTTAATGCCTAAAAAGCAACTGTATGCTTAACATTTTAAGAGCTATTCTGGCCATCAAAAATTATGTGAAATTGATCAAAAAAAGGAGTAAAACTTAAAACTAATAAGTAACAAGTAGGTCAATATTCTTAGCCAAGACTAGCTCAAAGAATATCCAGAGATACATCCAAAGGCTGCCTCTGATATAATAAAGTTTGAAAAATACTTTTCTATCAGAAGGCTAGGTAAGAAAAGACATTCCTAGAAAAAGTGAGATTATTAAGCTTCCTTCATAATCAAATAGCTTCTAAAAGACAATGTCAGAAGATGATATTAGGGTCCATGACAACTGTTTGGTCTGTTAGCATTACTATGTAATCCCATATTAAAGGGATTTGATGAGGATATTAGTGTGAAGCAGGGTCTACCCTGGCAAATTCCGTGAGAGAGAATACATGTAATAATGATAGCATTAATTAACAGCATACAATGGATTAGGTACTCTTTAAGAAGGTACTACTCCAGAGCAGATTCAACAGTCTTTTTACATGCCTGAGAAACTCACAAATATAGACTACTATTAGAAATATGCCTTATGTTTTTGTGGCTATATATACACACATAACCCATTATGGAAAATTTTATATCAAAATCTCAGAGAAAATGGCAACAAAAGTGTATCTGAATTACTCCAGTGTAAGTGGATCTGAGAACACAGTATTGCTTTACTTACTAAAATTATACGCATTACTGTTCTCAGCTATCTACTTCTTGCCTTATCTTAAACATGGAAAGCGTTTCCTGTAGTATTCCAAATCTTATGAGTGCTAGAATATTTATAGGATCTAACAAGTATTTTCTGGGTTCAATTGGATGATTGAGATAACAAAACATTAAACAGGAAATTAATCACAAACTATAATCTCTGCTTTTTCCTTTGATAAAAAAACTACCTCATATTTAACTACTGACATTGGTGATTATGTGTGCTGGTAATTCAGATCTCAATGGAGTTCCCTGCCAAACCACCCACAGCAGGAGCTGGCACAAGGCCTATGCTGTGGATGGATCAGAAATGGCATGTACATAGAATCAAGTAATTTTTGTGGTGGGAGGGACAGCTGCTCAGTGTGAGCTGAAGGTGTGGAGAAAAAAGCACTAGTTACAGACTGACCTTCTGTGGCAAAACTTGTATCTGGTATAAATATGTACCATACCACTGAAGACAATTAAACTGTGCCTGTTTATGCCCTGGCTATAACTTGGTCTTTACTTTCAATTTCATTAGTAGAGTGATGCAGCTGAGAGCCAGTCATTCCTAACCAGATATATATTTTGCTGCTGTCTTGCTAATGTAGACTTTGAACTTCTGCCAAAATGCCTATACCAAATTTAATTGAATAAATACTGGAATGAATCTAAGTTTGAATCATAAATTCATTTCTGCAGGAGCATCTCCCAGTACTAGCTTTTCTTTGTGCATGATCTTCTCTCACAGGTGACAGGAGCCACTCTTTCTCAAATCCTTACCGATAAGCAGAAGCCATCTTCCTAGTCACCTCCTATTTCTTTTCTCAATTCATGAAAACCTGTTCTCTCTAATGGTATATTTATTGCTACTCTTGCAGATATATACCTGACCACAGATGGTATAAAGCTCACTTTAATCAATCTCTTGCTGTGTTCCTGGAATCAGAATTGGCCTGGCCCCAACTTCATAAGCTTGTTATGTCAATGCCCAGGCTGTACAAAACACCAGGTGCATGGGGCACTAATCTGTTTATTTTTGCCCAACAAGCTATGGACTGTTTTCACAATATAGATTTCAGATGAGAAAATGTTTGTTTGCTGGTCACTGATACTTTAGGATTTCAAGGGCCACTAATCTGTCAAACCTGAGTGGTTCCAGGGTGTTTAGACTTGTCATTTCCTAGCAGCTAATCAGATGATATAGACAGCTTTGATCTTTAAAAACCTACTTTAGGTTCATTTTATTAAAATCTTTGTTAGAGATAAATATTAAAGCAGCAGGGATTGGCCTGATAACAAACTGGATAAGACTAGTCTGGAGAGATAGAAGGTGTCTCCATTTGGCATGTAGTGAGGGACACGCTGGGGCAGCGTCTGCCATCGTCTGGCACCCAGCAGCAGGTGAGCAACAGGCCTGGCTGTCAGGGAGGTCTGTGTGGGCATGAGCCAGAAGGGCAGCTCCCCCAGAGGCCCCTTCTGACCTCCTTACAGAGCATGGTTGGGATCAAAAGGACAACTGAAATTCCAGCACTGTTTTGTAACACTGGGTTCTTGCTTACCATTGAGTTTAGAGCACTCGATTTTCTGTCTTTTGACAAAGGCAACTATCATGGGTTAGTACATACGTTTAAAACGTGACAAAGTTTTTTCTAGGCAAGAGATGGAAAACTTTTCCTCATTCCATTTTAATACTGAGCTTGACTTGAACCCAGGCCTTAAAAATAGTTTTTGTTAGATCATTATTTCCAAGATGAAAATGAGGATGTAGTGCTAGGGTCTGCAATGTGGAAGATGGAAAATACTTTTTCAGTGCATTGATTTTATTTTTTTAAGCAGTTGGTTGATGTTTCCTCAAGGTCTGGAAATTAAAGTAAATCATGGAGAAAATAGGGTAGTGAGTAGAGATGAAAACAGACAATCTAATTCGAGCCTTAAATGAATATATCACATTCTTCTGAAAGCTATCCAATGTCAGCACTATTTACTGCAAAGATGTAGCCTTTCTGTAGCCATATCCTTGGATGGACAGAAAATTATATGTATACAATATGATACACTGAAAGTGAAAATCAAATTTCACATAGCTTTTAAAAAAGCATTCAAATACACAAGGAGGTAAAATCATGTTGCAAAAATAAATATACAGAGTGGCATGCTTAATTGCTAAAAAACCCTCTCAATATACATTAACTGATTCCATGATAAAGTATATTCAATTTTTTTAATGATAAAGTATATTTACTTGTTTTAATGACTATAGAATCTGAGAATTTTTAATGTGTTTTGCTAGGTTTTTATTCAGGTCAAATCCCCATTAGTTTCAATAACTACTAAGTTTCTGATTTCGCACATCCAATGAAGGCATAATAACACAACTTTTATGACCTGAAAAAAAGTGACTCTATATGAAAAGCCTTAAGCAACATAAATTCAATTACACATGGGTCCTACTGAACATGATGATGACACAAAAAGATGGAAAATACAATTTTGTTGGAACAGCATCTTCTGTATCACGAGTCAAAAAGTCAGTTCAACACAGTTTTCTTGAATGGAACTTATTTGACATAACTCTGCAAGATGCTGACTGCTCATAACACTACTAAAATGCCACTCTTGAAATCTGTATCATATATGATTGACGGGATTCAACATTTTTGAGATACTTACGTCACCCTTGGATGCAAAGCCATTTGAAATGTAGTTATTCATATTGCACAGTAGAACCTAAAATATATAGGGTTTAGGATGGTTGAGGAGGGACAATGCCATCTAGTTTCTTTGTTCCATTAGAGTATTCTATTAGAGTAGTTGTGAACTTCATAAGAGAGCAAACTTTAAATGACTTTGCATTTTTCTTTCCAATGTTTTCTAAAGCTCGCTTGGCTGTACTTAAAATGTTGCCTTAGAGCATCCTTAATTACTTATTTTTTACCCAAAGTAATCAAAAAATAATGTAAAATGGGCAAAACACACTCCTATGTATGCTGTATGAAAGCCAAAAAATGGCTTAATCTGATACTTATAAAAATGTGATTGTGGTATAACACTAAGTAAATTCTCACAAGACAATAAGGTTATTATTAAGAGCATCTTGACATCCTGTCATATAGAGAATATTCAATACCTTATGAATTTTAGGATTAACTATATCAAAGGACTATAAAATGAGAGAAGTTTTAGTTAGGCAGACTTTTACAGGTCATGTAATCCAATATAATTCTTTAATATAGGAGATCACCAGTGTTTAATTAGGTCAGTAACGTCTTTGACTTGCAGAGTCTTGATAAACTCCAGAGATGGAAATTTCATCATCTGTTCCAGCACTGCATTACTCCTTATCAATTTTTTTTACCTAATCACCAACCTTAGTATTACAAGCCTCAGTTTGTGGCAGACCAAGCAGCCTGCTTAGTGCCTAGGAAAATAATAGAAGAAATCTTTTTTGTACACTTTCCAGGAGACATGAGAGAGAAGGAGGTAATTGGAACCAGTGGCATGGATTTACCAAAGACAAATCATGTCTAACCAATTTGATTACCTTGAATGACAAAACATCAAGGCCTGTGAATGAGGTGAGTGCAGTGAAAATCCTTTACCTTAGCAAGTCTTTTGATACTGACTTACTCAATATTCTTGAATCCAAACTAGTACATTTCAGTCTAGATGGGTAAAAAGATGACTGGACGCTAGTGGGCTCAGCGAGTAGGGGTTAATGGATTTGTGCTCTGTCTGGAGAGGACAAAAAGTGTAGAACTGCAAGGGTCTGCTCTGGTACCTGTTCTGTTTAACACCATTATCTTGAAGAAATTACTGTGCAGTCTTCTCAGGTTTTCAGAAGACACTAAAATGGAGTGAACAGCTGACACGGCTGAGAGCAGACTGCCATCCAAGGTGCCCTGGACAGGCTGAAGGTATGGTCCAACAGGAACACTATAAAATTCCCCAAGAACAAATGCAAAACCCTTCTTCTTAGATAGAGGAAGACCTGGAAACCGTACGGGCTGAGAAGAGCCTGGCTGGGGAGCTGCTGTGCTGTAAATGACCTGGGGGTCTTCACTGATGGCAGGCTGAACACGAGCCAGCAGTGTCCTGACAGCAAAGATAGCCAACTGAGTTCTGGGTGAAATTAACAGGGGCACAGAAAACACATAGGAGGCAGTTCCATTCTACCCAGCATTCATGAGACCACATCTGGAATACTACATCCAGTGTTGGATCTCACAGTATAAAAAATATTCTGAACAAGTGATTCAAATTCAGGAAAGAACCACCACAATGGTTGGTGCTGGAGCATTTGTCTTACCAGGAAAAAGCGAGGAAGCTGCACTTGTTCACACCAGGGAATGGAAGGCTTCAAAAAGGTGTAATGGCAACCTACCAGTACTAACAGGGAGTTAGGGAAGAAGATGTCAGGCTCCTCTCATGGTGCATATTGGGTACACGATGTACAAGTTGCATAAATTGAAGCAAGGGAATGGCTAGAATGATAAACTTTTAAACAATGAGGGCAGTCAAAAAATGGAAGAGGTAGGCAAGCGGTGATTTGTGTTGGTTTAGCATGGATGGTAAAAATTCAATTAGTGATCTTCTTTGAAACTGACAACCAGATTAGCCAATTAAATACAGGTGTACACCTCTGGGTAACACGGCTTAAATTCAGGGGGATTTTGGGAAGCCAGTCTCTTTCTCTCCCGGCCTGGCAGGAGGTAACATCGTGTGGCAGCCGGGGTGGGCTGGGCCAGGCCCCACTGCCCCACCGGGCTTGCGGGGCCAGGCCATGGCCGGGCCCGGTGGCAGCTGGCAGCAGGGGAGTGGAGGAAGAAAAGCCCCAGCTACTAACATCTAGCGAGTTTTAAATTTGCCCCAGCAGCTGCTCGCTCACCGGCCAGGGCCGGGGGGAGATGTTCCCTCCCCCTTTACCGGGCCTCTGGGAGCACCCCAGAGTTGGGCCACCCCCGATGAGACCGAGGGGTGGAGAGGGAAGGCATCCATCAGTCTACTTAACTACTGAGATCCTGGCCGCTGTTTCTGGGCCTTCCCTGCCGGCATGGCTTCAAGATCCTTGCNTAAACTTTAGCATGCTTTGCTTCTCCTAATCCTACCTCACAGGGGGAAAAGATAGTAAACACTAAGACCACTATGCTAAGTTTAGCAAACAGAATACAGCGAACGTGAAACCACTACAGGAGGTTATGCAGTTTCCATCCCTGAAGATTTTTAGACCAGACTGTGTGAAACCATAGATCCAATCTCACAGCTAACTATGCTTTGAGTAGGAAGTCAGCCCAGGGATTTCTTGAATTCCTCTGTCCAGCCTGAATTATCTTATTGCCACTTGTTAAAACATTTGCTGAGAAGAGTTTTGCTCCTTCATGTTTGTAACTGCCCTTCAATTAGTTAATTCATTGTCTCTTAGTCTTCTCTCTGACAGCCCAGAAAACCTCCCTTAACCTCTTCCTATAGGCTTCTTCCTCTGAACATCTAGGTAGATAACTTTTAATCATGCTTAAGAGCATCAGTTTTCTTTAGAGACAGAAGCATTAAGACAGTAAGTCATACTTGTTTCCCATTGAATTTGTGTCAAATTTGTGCAATTGCCTTTCCCCTGATCACCCTTCTCACAGATGCTCCAACCCTTTCCACAGTAATGCTCAGGAATAAATCTGAATTTAAAAATAATCAATCAAAATATAGTGAGATGACGCAAATGCTGTGGGCATATAGATACGCAAATTCTTTTTCTAGACCCAAACTGAAAAATGAAACGATTAATGTAAATTGTCCAGGGAGTCAAAAAAGAGGGACATATGAAAAGAAAGACAAAAGCAAGAAAATAGAATTTTATCTCTGTTAAAATTGATGGCAACATTTCACTGACTTCAGTGGAACCAATATTTATTTCATCCACTTTTTCAAAAAAAACCTCATTCTCATAGATCACCCCAAAATTTCAACCCTCTGTTTTGTGAATAATGAATTGCCTTGATCTTGTCGGCTTCTGTTTTTGCTGTCTGATATGCATTATTACACATCTGTGTACTAATCTCTTCTGCTCATAGGAGAAGAAAAAATACAATCTGTCTTGGATGGAAAATAGAGCATGTTCAACACTGCGCTCAGTCAGACATTTCTATGCTTTTGAATCCCAAGAGTCTTCTGTTTATCTGCATTTCCCAGGTTATTCCTTTCCTCTGGAGCAGTACTGTATTTCAGGCATTGACCTGAAGACCTAGCGAGAAACATATCAGGGTTTATTGATGTCATATATGACACATGGATGTGATGTGCATTAAAAAGTAATTTCTCTCTTAAGAGACCACAGAAATGTTTGGTTTTTTTTGGTGCACATAGAAACAATTTCTATGCAGCTTCAAAAAGACTCAATTTTCAAGGAATAGGCAGAGTAATATCTTAGTGCCGTCATACAAATGAGTTTGTGCTCTAACTTTAGTGACTCAATAACATGAAACACCAATATAATTCATCATGCTGTCAGAAAGAAAGAACCAAGGGAAAGGGAAGTAAAACATCATATTATATTGCAAACCCAGTATTTGCAGTTACCAAGGGAGTAGGGTACCCAGCTGATTGATATTTAAATATCAGATCACTAAAAATAGCTCAGTTAATAACTGTCATTTTAAAAAGCTTAATTATTTAATTTTTTTTTTTTTCTTTTCTGGAGAGCGGTCTTGGTTTATCTTCACCTGTTTTAATAAGGAGTTTTTCAGTTAGGGCTCTTAGTGAATTCTGAGAATATTACTTCTCATCTTTCATTAATATCTTAAAATTATTATCTTTTCACACTAAACTTTTCTGAGATATAATTTCTGAGCTGATTTAATATAATGGGTCATGTTACTTTGTTTCTAAGCCATTTAGAGAAATGCAGCAGATTTAATCAGCTCTTTGCTAAAAGAAATTAATACAGTGTCACATGGGATGTTCATTAAATCAGGAAAAATAGAGGGACTGTATTATAGGTAAGAAACTGACCAATGAAATCTGAAAAAGAACTGAAATTAGATTTCTCTTCATAGAAAAAACTTATTCATGAAGTTCCTAAAAGGTTAGCCTTGGGTCTGATGTTATTTAAATATTTCATTAGGGACTTGGCACAAAAGTGTCAATGTGATAATGAAATTTATTGATGATAGAGAATGGAAAAGCACTTTAGATACAGAATATCATGTGAGAATGACTGAATGATTGTGAGGATTGGAATAAAACATAAATGGGACAATATAAAAAACTTAAAATGCAGGGCCTGGCATTGCAGACCAGACCCCAAAGTTTTCTTAGGGCATAACCTGCTCTGTTTACCCTTCTATTTCAGTTGTATAAAAGCATGCAAACTTCTAGAGGAACAGCTCATATCCATTTGGTCAATGGGGAAAGCAGGTGCCTCCAAAGTCCTCATGAATGGCATCATACCTGCATAATTTAGGTTCTTCACCTTGGGCAAATACACGTTTACGGGAGAGATAAATCTTACCACATTAGATCTAAAATGGGGGTGTTAGCTAGTTATCTAAGTTAAATCAGCTGTATTTAATCCCTAGGAGAATATTGGTTTGATATGTGAGACCTACCAGTCTGGAATCTAAAACACAAATTAAGAGCCTTGACCTCTTACATTGTACATGATGTATTAGGCAATCCAGAAATGACACTGTTGAACAAATGCAGAAGTTAGGAAGGGATGCAGGTGAAAATCACTACCCTTTATATAATTTAAGCAAGAATCTTCACTGGATTTCCCTTTCAAATGTACAGATTGAAGGAAGAGGAGGTAGCACTTAGCACTATGAGGGTTTAGGAATAAAGCACTTTCTCCAGCTAAGTGGAGATGGGTCAGGATGAACTCAGGCACAAGTTCTGAAAAGGGGATGACAGTCCTAGGATAGGTGATTTTACACACACAGATTGCCTATGTAAACTTGTATAAGTCAGGAAACTTAAGCTTTCCTACATCTGACTCTTATTCTTCTGTTCACAGGCATGACTAGACATTTATCGAATGGAAAGATAAGAGGGTACACTGTATATGTAATTTCCTTATTTTTAAGTTGCAATTGAGTCTGACCAACTTTTTATCTTTTTCCTGCCCTTGCAAATATTAAAAGAAAACTAAGTGGATTTCTGCAGCAGCAATAACTGCTCAGTACAATATAGCTCAGCTTGCATTTCTTCTGACAAAACCAGCATATTGAATCCTATAATCTCTAATGTTTTTCAAATGCTGTCAAGTGAATCTTTTTCTGCCTAAGATTGCACACAGTTAAAAGGTAAAAAAAAAAAAAAAAAAGAGGAATGTACTATTGCAGTTAGCAATATTTTGTTTACTCACCTTCACTGATAATTTAATTTTCGAGTTTCAAGTGTTTTGATTGTTTTTTACCTGTGGATTTAAAAGTTTTACTGTTGGTTGTTAGTGTTGAACCAATAACAACGGCTTTGTTAGTGATTTAATTGTTAGGCTTGAGACACCTTTAACAAGGACACCAGTAAGGACTGCCTGGTGTAATTAAGAGTAGTAAAACTTTGGGGTTTAATTATTTGTTTATGTAGATAAATGAATCATTGTTCATTATTTTATGAGCCAAGAATGTGTAAATACCACACAGTGCAAAAGATTTCAAGATGCTTAGTTATCAGGGTTTTGTAAACTCCGATATGCCAGTGAGCACTTGTGCTTCTGTGCATGGTACTGCACTGCATAACATCCTTTTTTCCAGGTATGTGGAGCTTTGGATAACAAAACTGAACCTTTTCAGAATTCGGGCAAGTAACTTAAGATGTTAGTACAGGTGTATCTTCTGTTTTTGAGCTATCTGGTGAATCTAGATAGAAAGGTAAATGTAGCTGCTATCAAACACTATCATGTACCTAAATCTAGTCCTGTCTGTCCCCAGAGAAGTTTATTACTCATTTTTGTGGCTCCGTTTGTGGTTGGTCCAGCCTTGAATAGGAGAACATGACCCAGTGGGAATCAATTAATATAGAATTATTTGTCGGTTATTTAGTTTCTAAACTACTCTTCAATCCCATTAACCATCCTCAATGAAAGCCTTCCAGACTGGAAGGAAACAGCAAATTTCTACTCTATATCTTTAAAATAGCAAAAGTAGGGAAAGCAAAGGAGACACATCACAAATGGAGCCAACTTTATCACTGCTGTCATTCTTAAACAAGATCTCTCTCTTGTAAGACCTGTCTCCATGATGTATTAACTGCATTGAGACAGTTCTGAATAAAATTAAGAAGTCACTATGGTTTTGCCAGTTTTGCATTAAAGATTTTCCAGTATTAGGTACATCCTGGGGCTTCAAATATCCATTAAAATGATCTGTTTTCTCACAGAGCGAAGTAGGAAAGGTATTAAAAAAATCTGCTGCCATCATGCATTAATGACTAATCCAATAATGTTCATGCAATACCAGGGCAATTAAAATTATTTTCAACATTTTAACATTTGCATTCAAAAATACTAACCTACTAAAAAACCTACCTACCCACATTTTCCTACTTTATTTCAAACTCTTTATTTCCCTTGCAGATAAGCTATATTCTAATCCTCAGTTCTTTTTTTTTTTACTCAGGGAAATTATGTATCACATTTTAAGGCTCTAAATCAGCACTGTAATGATATAGTGAAATGGATAGCTCATTCCAATAAAAATATGGTAGTAGAAACAGACTGTAGGGTTGTTAACTCTTCCCTCCTCACTTCACATTATATTATATTACATCTATGAACACATGAGCACAACTATGAATGAGAAATTTTAAAGGCTATAAAATCAAAGTTTAATCTACATGTATTTAAAATAAAATTTCCAGCTAACATAAAATATAAAACTGTTTTCCAGAGAGAGTTTTCAAATGCCATGTCATGTGAAATTTCTCTGTTTTCATGTGCTTCAAAAATTTATTGCTAGCCAAAACATTGCACTAGAAGCAATGAGAATGAAAGC